>CAEGAE010024428.1:0-61460 GCA_903067095.1 Girardinus metallicus | reverse complement strand
ACCCCGCCTCTCACCCGGAACGTAGCTGGAGATGGGCACCAGCAACCCTCCCGACCCCATTAAGGGACAAGGGTGAATAGAAAATGGATGGATAGATGAAAAAAACCTACAAACGAAAAAACAATAATTTCTTTGAAATAGATCATATGTAAAATTCTTTATATTACATTTTGATTGTTTTTTCAATGGGTGATCTTTATAATTGAACTTGAGACAGGTATACTGTTCAGGGTCAAATTGTCCTGCTGATTAAAATCAAGACAAATGAGTCATGCAGAGAGTATTCATGTTTTCCTCCACTTCTGCCGAGCGTCCACTCAGTGTGGGTGGAGTTTGCCCACGGAAACAGAAAAGGTTCCCGTCAAAAGTTGTGTGAACACCTGCTTTCTCGCAGTTTCCTAGTGAAGTTAAGAGAACAGTGAGAAAGTGGGCTTGTGTGTGCGGGTGTGTGCATGTATATGTATGCATGGGTGTGTGTGTGTGTGGTGAAATATGGTTCATAGCTACAAAGAAACATAAAGAATTGGACATTTTTTTTATCTTTTTTACCCTTCAACTTGATTGCCGGGGATCTATGTAAAAAGTAGACGCAGGGGGTGATGCAAATGTGTAAAATGAATAAATGTTCAATTTATATGTAGAGTGCACCTATTAAGACAAATAGAAAAAGTTTCGTGCCAAAAAAATACTTCGAACTATTTAAGAAAAAAATTTTACACTTTAAAACGAGTCAATTTGTCCCGGAACATAACAGGAGGGTTAAAAACATAGGTGTACAAAAATGTAACGTCTAAAGCAGTTTTGTTGTTAGACTTTTATCATTTTGCAAAATTATACTTGAAAGTAATTTCTGTAAAAGAAAAATAAAAATAAATCACAGTGAAATAAATTTAATGTGTAAATAAGAAATAAAAGATATCTACAAGCTCCATTTTTACCAGCCTGTGCTCAGCCTCGTCATGGTTGCTAGGCAACAGTACATTTGCCGAGGTAAAGATGGGTATAAAACTTAAGGCTAGACAGTCCCATTTCACAGCCGCTCAGTTCTGGTCTTCACAGAAGTTGATGAAGGACTGGGTCATCATGAACTGGGTCCATCTAAGGATGCAGCCCCTGAATTTAGAAACACCCAAAGATTACACCGCTTTTATACAATTTAGGAAAGCCCAGATGACAATGTTATGTCTTTATAAAACCCTCAGAAAACATGTATCAGTAGTACAAGATAGTCTGACTGGTTGTAAAAAAATAAATCCACAACAACAATAAATGAGGGAGGGTTTAAAACTTTTGCACAAACTTAAGTGGTTGCACACATTGCGATAATTGAGGTCCTCCAGCCTGCATAGAAGCAGTCGGCCAATTAAGCACTGCCGTCCCTTGAGGATTGTTGTTAAAGAGACTGAAGACAAACTGAAGCTGTTAAGAGTAAGAAAACTTAATCAATGACTGTTTATCCAGGAATGACTGTTGATCTCAAGTTAAGTGTTGAAGTCAAAGGTATCGATTTCAAATAGTCTGCAGTCGAGCGTCCCTGATTCAGGAGCCAATTAAAGCTCTTAACAAGCTTGTTTACAGATCCGAACAGCTGCACTGATCGAGAGGCTCCTGTTAGCTGCGCTAGAATAAAAAGCATTATTGTTCTCCATTGATTGCTGGCTGCAATTTTTAGCAGTAAATGTGTTAATGAGTATGATTGTTTCAGAGCTCCTTGTAAAGGGGAACCCCTAGTTTGTCTTGGCCCGTTGGAGTGGAAATAATGAAATCCAATCAGCAACTGTGCCTTGAGATGAGGGTAAATAAAGGTAACAGCAAGCCTTTTTTGGACATCTAGCCTATTTTTGTTGACTGGCGTCCTGGTGTTCTGAATGAGATGAAAATGAAAAATCACCCTGTGAAGAAACTGAGACTGGTCTCACATTTAAGTTAAGTTGTTTGCAGGGAACATTGACATTTAGCACGCACCCAACACATAAAAAATATGACTCGTAAGGCATGTGTTGTACTGAAAGGCTTCTTGTGTAAAACTCTTTCTCACAATGGAAGTGTTTCACATCAAGGTGATTTTTATGGTCAGCGTTAATAAACTTTTCTCAAAGTGTGAGTTAGATTACTCGTGCCCATGGTTTTAATGTGAGTGCTGCAGCAAAATGATCACCCAGCTGTCAAGGATGATAACTAGATTTCATCTCTGTTTTTATGTGTAATAGCATAGTTATGATTGCCTGTTTTATTATTGAAAGAATATTTTATTAAAAATACATAACGCAAAGATTTTAGTCTGCACTTTTATTATAATAGTATAATTCTTTCATGATTGCTACTGAAAAACATACAATTTCATCAATCAAAGCAAAAAATAAAAAACAAAAACATTTAAACTGTATGCTCTGAAATTATGTATTTTTTATTTAAAAAAAACTACAGAAAATTATGGTCTGTAGTCTGTAGAATGGCTTTTGCAAAAATAGTTATGTTTGTAAAACTGTTTTTTTTTCATAATTTTTTTTATGTATTCATTAAAAACATCACTTTGCATGTTAAAAAGAAATCAACCTGTAAAGTATTAAAGTCATCTTTTTCAACCACACAACATGAAAATCCTTCTCAACAACTTTACAGTTTTATTCAAAACTACATTTATATCCTGTTTGATGTTTTCGACCCTTTGAACATTCACACATTACAACAATATGTGCGATGTTTTCATAGAAGCCAGTCTGACATGCATTTCTGTTGTTGACATCAAAATGTCATTTAAATGTGTCTGAGGACATTCCAAGGGTTGTGTTTGATTGTTTCACACTCCCTGAACAGGATGAGCTGGTGAAGTGTTGAAATGATTCACGACTCAAATAAACCACGAACCAATTCCATCGTTTTCCTTCAGGCTCTGATTTAATTACTCTTTCTTTGGTATGAAATCATAAATCAGATGTGTGAGTTAGGGTCAAAAGGTCAGGCTTCAGAGCTATTGCCTTGAAGTGATTATCTATTTCAAAACAAAAAACAAAGCATCAGTTAATGATCCCCGGAGGAATCAGCTGCATATGGTGTTCATTTTGTCTCTTCACCATTTATAACTTCCTGTCCTCTGACCCTCTCTCAAAGTATGTTCACAAGTATGTTGGGGGACATTTTGTACCCACTTTAAAAGCTATCATATAGACATTTTCTATTATCTACTGAGTCTACTGTAAAAAAAAAAAAAGTGACTTCAAGAAGTACCTACCAGCAGTTCGTAATTGTTTTGCTTTTTTCATCTGGAGCTGGTAAAAAGTCAATACATGTCATTGTAAGTTAGTTATGATCACAAACTTGACTTCTGTTTAAATTTTAAGTTTGATTAACTTAATTTCTGAAATGTCTTCAGTCTGAATACAGTTTGTTTTCAGGGCTCAAGGAGTTCCACGTTTTAGAGCCGTAGACTGAAAAAAGCTGATTGAACAAAGGGTGATAAATGAAACTATTACTGTTCAAATTTATTGCCATGTCATCACCATGTCTCAAGCATTTTTTAAATCTGCTTTTGGACCATTTTTGTGATATTTGTCAAAAAAGAAGCAGACTTTTTGTGGCATCATGCTGCAGCACGATCAATACTGTCTCCATATTTAGGAGAGAGTTGTGCATAATTTATGCCTGAGGCAAAGTTCGGGTGCATACATCTCTTCACATATCACTGAAATTTTATGCAGAAAGACCACGTACTTTGCTGCATGGAAAGTGTCAATTTCTTTCAACACAATTTCCAAGTACGAATGCAATGCAAACTTAAGTCTCAAGAAATTTTTATTTTATTTTAAATGTCAGCCAAGATTTATATTCATTATTTGCTTCACTCCAATATAATGTTTCTTCTTTGATCATTGAGTTATGTTTTTATCATGTAGAGTACTTTGAATTGCCTTGTTGCCAAAATGTGGTATACATAAACTTGACTTGAATTGACTTGAGTCAAGTATATTGAAACTCAGGTCCCTTAGCCTTACTGGCAACGGGACAAACTTTACTTCACAAGTTTATGGATAATCTTGTGAAAATTGAAACCATATAATTTATCAAGCAGAGCATTATGGTTAACTGAGTCAATGCCCCTGGAAGTTGAGGAACACACCTCCAGCAGTTCAACTTTTATCCACTGAACCTTTAACCTTGTCCAAGAAGTATTATATAGCCGTTTTTGTAGACCTATTTAAATCTAAAAGCAAAGTACACTGGAAGCAGCAAAACTGGATTTTTGTAAGATCTCAGGATTGTTGTCAGTCATCTGCTCACAGATATCAGAGCTCTCAATGAAGCAAAACTAAAAATGTTCATCTGCATGCAGTTATAGATATGTCTTCATGTATTATTTTATTTATGTAATGCAAGTTAGCAGCCAAGACATGGCCCTGTGTACCTCTCAACCCTACCTCCTCATTACAGTCTGATTAGCTCTAGAGCATCACTTCCGCACTGAATCGGTGAAGTAATCACTGCCATTCGGTAACCAGGAGGTGGAGAGTGCTGTCACCCATGGCATACCAAGCTATAACAGCTCATTTATTCATCCAGAACAAATTGACCCCACCAGCAGCAGCCCCTCCTGTCAGTTGTAGTGGTTGTAACACTCCAAAGGCAATCATACTCCATGTTCTTCACTTTAATCTGAACGTGGAAGGTGTAACAAAGAGAATATCCTGTTTCTGCCTCCTTTAGCAGGTGAAATGTAACACCAGGGATTTTGTTAGAGAAACTGTAATTTGATTCTTTTTTGTTTGACCACAGTGGCAGATCAACGTAGAAGAAATATTTTTGCATCAATTTTCAATGGATCAGTGATGCTGAAGCTTTCTGTGGCAAATAGAATAGTAGACTAGACTAAAAGAAACTAACAGAGCGACTTTCCCGAATTTTGTAACGTCAACATAATGTCTGCATTTTTAAATGTCGAACTTAAAACAAAGCAACAAAACATGTATACATTGCTCAATATTTTGGTACTTAGCAAACATAAATACTTTTTTTATGTTAACCAACTGAAATTTTAAAAATTTTGTGACTGAGTATTATACAATGATAAAAAAGTGCATGTAAATATTCAAAAACTTCTTTTCAGCACAACATTTCAAGATTATCGAAATAGATTCAGGGTCACCGATTGTGACAACACACAAGAGAGTTCGAGGAAAGCACTCATAGTAGGAGAAAGATGAGTTAATATGCACTGCAGACGCTCAAGAGGGCTTGTGGAGTAAACAAAAAAACAGCCTACACACTCCTTTATCGAATCTTTGCTTGTTTCCACGCAGCTACTCCATCATCCTTGTGACCTTTGCTGATTTTCAGATTGAGTGAGCGAACATTAATAACGCTCTGTAGGTATTCTTTGGCTGTCTAACTTCTGCTCAATTCTGAACGCAGCACACAACAGTTGTGGTTGTAAAAACTGCTGAGGGATTTTCTCCCCTTAAACATGCTATTAGCTATTCATGAGAAACAGATGCTTCTAATGCCAAATTAAAATGGATGTCTACAAACAGAAAACTACAGGGAAGGGAAATTACAGCTCCCAAATCGCTCCCAGCTCTCAAATGTATTTGATCACTGCCTGACATGTAATTTAGAATGCAATGTGTTTTATAAAAGCCCCACATAGCTTCATGGATATGGATTCTTTGTATCTGCCTCACTGTCGGTATCAAGTGATTCTATTTTTAAACTTTCACTGTTACATGATGGATAAATGGATCTAACATTTGCCCCCCTCCCCGATCTATCATCCATTCATGTAATTTGCTCAGATTTGTGACCTCAGTGGGCAATAATATAGATGGAGGGTGTTTAATATTTAATAAGCAGGAGGGATAATGTAGCTACAGACCCTGACAGTCTGGGGCTACGCCGCTTTCCTGTTCTGAGTGATGTGGCAGGATGTGCTCAACACCCGTCAGACCCAGGTCACTCAAAGCTTACTAAGCAATTACAGTTTGTTTTTTCTAGTTTTCCACATTACTTTGTAGCACACACATTTTCTAAATGACCACATGCAGGTGCATCTCAATTGAAAATTAGATTATCTTTGAAAGGTTTATTTGTTGCAGTTTCAAATTGCAAAAGAGAAACACACATCTATGTTGATTGTATTTCTAGCATTTAATTCTGATCATTTCGAAGAAATCTGCAAAAAAGAAAAAAAGCTGATGCTGAAAACCTACAAATAGCTACTTTTAATGTAGAATATTCTCCCCCTCTTTAGTTGTTATATTATAGTAATAATATGAATGTGCAGGAAGTACTCTAGTTTTTAATAATTGTGTGCCTTGTGCAAAAAAAAGTGACTGAAAAGTTTAACCATTTATGGTATGTTTTTAACAAAAATATGCTCACAGTGCAGCCGGGAATATTGCTGAATCTATGATGATCTGATATATCTGACAGACATATGGGTCAGTTTCCACACAGCTTGTCCAAGGGGCTGACTGAAGAGGTGTCTTTTTTCCTTCAGTAAAGTCTCCTCAGTCTGTTGCCATAGGAATCCCAATGTGGTCAGCAGTTGTAATGCCATTGTTGTCAAACATATTCTCTGCAACACTTTAAAGCACAGGTATTACATAAAATTGACTTTCTCTTAGCTTTATATCATGTTATAATGTTGTTCCATCATCAAAAGCATACCTGAAGTGTTGTTTGATTCTTTTATGCATGTTTGGCGAATCCTTAAATGTCTTGTAATATATACAGCATTTTGAAGTTAACACAATTACTTGTTATATAAAGTGGCACTATGTGCCTGAAAATACTTAATATTACCCTTTTTACGCATCCATCAAGTCTTTATCACATGTCTCTAGTGTGACATGTCTGTTTTTAATTCGGTAACAGCTCCTCAGCAAACCCTGTAAAAGTCTTCAACATGTCCTTTAGTGTAGAAATGTGCATATGGAGTTGACTGCACACATTTTTATGCTGACCCCTTCACTGTTAAAGATAGTAATTTGACGTTTAAAGATAAAATCTGAGGTGTTTCTGTGCACTTTGTAACATTTTCTGTCAAACTGCAGATTGGGGTCCTACACCCTTGCACCTTTGACAGATTGGTTGACATCTTTAGTGCACTGCAGACACATGCTTTCTTTCCTTGTCAGTCACCATTCTGCACTGAAAAGACCTACGTAATGGAAAAAAATGCATTAAAGCTTATGTTCCAAAGCATCATTTAATTAAACAATTTTCAGCACACTTTCTTATATAAAGGAATGTGCATTTGACATCCACTGACAATTTTTTTTAAAATGCCGACGACAAATAGGGATGAGTCAACGCTGGACTATAGCCTAAGAAAAAAAATAATTTTATGTTATATTCACTGCATGAAATTCAATTTTTATATTCTTTTAGATGAAGCTCTTCAAAGAGAAATGTAATATGCATCCCATTCATATTCTCTGCCTCAGTAACAGAGAGTCAATGCTCTGAAAGACCACTTCAGCTAAAATAAATTGCTGTTTGAGATTTTTGTTGCTAGGTACAAATGCTTGAAGTATACAGTAGCATAGAAGGCTGACAGAGCTTCAATAGACTGTCACTTATGGTGCATATTTTGCTCTTATAGCTATGAGATGCTCACAGAACTCTGTGATATGCAGACGTAAGTGCACAGGGTTTTCATCAAGTCATTATATTGAACCAGACTAGTTCCAGATTCCGGAAACTGTGCTTTTGAGATTTTGAAAATACCATGTCTACGAAACTATAATGATAAACTGTGAAGTTTGTATGCTGCATGTCAATACCTGTCAAAGCAAGGCACTGTAATAATCTCTTTCTGCTCTAGTAAAATCCCAGTAATCTGTTTTTGCTCTGTGAGTGAGCTCTTGGTTTTGAATTTTGACTCTGAGACGTATAGAAAGAGACGTTTTTTAAAAGATATGAAAACCTTTTAAAGTTAGCAGCAGAGACACCAAACACTTCTCCGTTGTAATTGTCTTTACGACGGAGTGAAATGAATCTTAGTCCTGATTCAGAGAGGAGCGAAGCGAGACGGAGGAAATGATTAACTGATTACAAAAGACCTGAACCAGCAGCAAGAAAGAACCCAGTCCAGGCCAAAACACAAACCAGATCCACTTGTCTCAAAATTCTGATGCTGTTTTTATTTGCTTTAATTATTGGCTTTTGTTCACCATCTTTTTCCAACTTATTTATATTTCTTTTTACCTTCATTTTCAACTTACTTTTACATGGTCAACATTTGCTTCAGATTCTAAAAGAGATGAACAACATAAGAACATCTTGGCAATGATATTGGTAAATGTGGCAGTGATTAAATTAGTTGTGATAAAAGCCTATTTTCTTCTTTTCTGACTTTATCAGAAAATACGAAAAGACCTTTATCATTAGAAGCAAGGTCATTTGTGTCCAGTGTGAGCATCTGCTCCCATGAGGCTAAACATTATGTGTAAAATTCAAGTTCCTATCACCTTGAACATATTCGCCAACTATCACTGCAGTCGAAGCAGTCCTTTGGAGCAGGAACAGTGCATACACGGAAGATATTTCTGTAATATATTGTGCGGCTTTATTGAACATCCAGCAGCTGTATCTTATGAAAACAGAATGCTCTTTTTTAGAGAGGCAATGTGAGGCCTGGTTGGACAGATCTCTGCAGAGATATTGCCTCTGAGCTGAGGAACAGGATGTTCAGAACCACGGACAAATCACACAAAGGTTCCAGGCCAAGAGTATGTTGCCATAACATGTTGAACCTCAAACCTTTTCCTCTCTTCTGACATTTTTTTGATGGGTTAATGTAATACTAATTGCTAGTATCACATTAGATTCCATAAGTAGACCCGATTAAAACATTTAATTTCCAATTTAATGTTTCAGTTCTAAGGATAAATGTGCTTTTATAATATATCCCTATTAGTCCTCTCCACGTAGAATACTCACTGATTAGGTAAAAAAAAAGAAAAGATGTCCATATCAGATGAATTTTTAAAGATTTGAGAGGGTTTAATAATGTGTAATGTACTTAATAAGACTGATAAGGATGTTGATGCTTAAGTATAATTAAGCTTCCTTCTCAAATGCAGCAGTTTAATGATATACTGTTAAATAATTATTGTCTACAGCTTTCTGAGATATTTAATTGGGCTTTTGTCCTTGACCCACTCCACAAGAAAAAAAGGAGAGTAAATTCATAGACCAAATATTTTCTTTTCTGCTACAGTAGTTAACTTGCAGCCCCTTTCAGCTTTTTCTACAATATTTTTGATCTGTGGGATTTTAGACCTTTGCAAAAATAGAAAAAAGAAAGACAAACACAAAAGAAGAAGAATCAATGATGTAGAATCAAAACCGTTTTATCACTGGTATTTAGATGATTTCTATGGAATTCCAGAGAACACAGCTTTATTCAGATTCTCAAATATGTAAATTTACCTCAAAACCAGTGCATGCATTATGATGTTTATTAGTGGTCTGCTTCTCTGGAAACCTTTGGTTTCTCTGACATAATCCTGTCTGAAAACATCTATATGACCTCAAGTGCCAACAAAACCAATAAAGAGCAGCGAGAAATATCAGCAGGAGCTTTGTGTAGAAGAGAGGCAATATTGAGAACGGAGGATAAAGGGAATAACACCCATTTTAATAAACTGTGCTACATTTTTTTATTTGAAGCTTAGACTCTCAGATTAAGAGCTAGTATTTTCCTGCTGCTTTGGTTTGGCGAGATTATTTTTTTTTTCTGAGCTCTCGGTGTGAAGAGTTTACTTGAAGGCTCCATCTGTCATGAAGTTCGGTCTGAGTTCGGTGAGGAAGACGCTTCAGACCCAGGCAGTGGTGAGGATGAGGATTTAATGAAAATAATTAGCTCAAACAGTCCAGGGAGAGAAGGCAGCACAGTGAATGGAAGCTAGGCTAGTCACTGGTAGCTACTGATAAAGACTGAGTTAGTGAGCTGAAGCCAACACAGGACAATATAGTTCTACTGTGACGACATACGACCTAAGACAAGGACACGACAAGAGACAAAGACAACAGGTGGACTTAATACACAGGGGGTAATCACAGCAAACGAGACACACCTAGGAAACAATCAAGGGGAGAGAGACAGGACCTCACAGAGACTCACAGGGAGCAGAACTAAATAAACACACAAAAAAACTCAAACCTCACACCATCTGTGAATTTTATCACTATTCAGTCACAAAAAAAAGGAAAATAGTAATTGGTTGGATTTAATCTTTTCATAAAGACTAACCCAACAATAAATAAAGGTTTAAGGAAATACGGTAATTGTATCTAAATTACCGTACAAGTAATACACTAAATTGGAAAAACATCTAATAGATTACCTGGTAAATTTTTACAAAGTGGTTGATTTTAAGTGATTCATTGGAGAAAAATGTCATGCTAAACATTCTTTGCTCTGTCTTCGGTAATATATTGATAATTCACTGGAGATGATGCAAGAAATTGCATGGCGACCTGCCAGTTTACACATTATCAGTGTTGAATGGTGGGTGGCTGGTCAAAAGCCAAAAATATTTTTATTTTTTAACCCTAACCTTTTTGTGAATCTGTGAAAGCACCAAACATTGATTTGAAAGAATATTTTCTCTCACGCACATTTTATTTTACTTCAGTGTTTGAAAAAACTAATTTATTATCATTATTGAGGAAAAAGATGTTTGCCTTATTTGTTAAATCATGATTTGACTTTGAAAAATCACATATTTTAAGTTCAATTTCACAACACTGGATAACTGCCAGAACTGTGGAATCAGAAAACAGTTTTAGCTAAACTTGTCTGACAGCTAAAAGATCTCAAAAACCAACACAACACACCCTAATAAAAAAAAAAAAAAATCAAGAACAGATGAGAAACAAAGTTGCTGAATCCAGTAGCACGTTAATAAATCATAATTTTTTTAAACTTTTGGGTATTTAACATTTATTTTGCTACAATAGTTAACTTTTTAATAAATCATGAAAGTTAAAGCGAAATGTTTTCCAAGTGAATTCAGTGAATCCACAAACCGCAAGGCGGCAACTCAACGCAATTAGACATCTTGAGATGTCATAACTTACTGAAACTTAAACTGAGCATCGGAATGTGGGCAAAAGGGAACGAAGAGACTTGGACCATGTCAGAGTTGTAGGAGCCAGCCTGGGTATTTCAGAAACTGCTGATCTACTGTGATGTTCACACACAGCCACTCCCAGATTTAAAGAGAATAGTCAGAAAAAGTAAAACAAAAAATAACAAATGCAGGACTCTGGATCAAATCCTAGAGGAAGGCTGTCATTCCTTCAGCTTGTTGAAAAAAAAGGCCACTAAGAAAAATGTTTTGAAGACTTGAAAATTGTACCTACTTTAATGACCAGTGAGAGTGTGTACACTGCATCTTTGAGTCTTTCCCTTCTAAGTAGTTAGTAGCAGCTACTTATCATTTGTTCACACTCTTTGGGTCCCGTCGCTGTTGTTTCCCAACACTCTTCATTTGGCAGCTCTCTGCTTTAGACTTTCATAATATTTGTCTGAAAGAACTGCAGCAGCTGCATTTACTTAATGCAAATCAGATGAGCTGCTGTTGGGCTCATTTGCCTGTGTGGTCTCCATGAATCCACAACTAAATTGAAAACAGCAGTGATTTAAAATGCTGAAACTCCAACAGTAGCCTGCTTCAACATCTGCTCCCACAAACAGACAATGCATTCAGCCCCTTCTCTTTTTTTGTTCACCCCTCCCTCATTCTACTCATTTTATCACTCTAAAGATGATCTACGCTTGGATATTCTCCACCACAATGTGCTCTTTTAATTACACACTGGAACTGCACCAGAGTATTACCTCTGGATGCCAGTATGAAGATTTCTGCATTGCAGGAGAGATGATGCAGGGAAGAGAGCAGAGATGCCAGAGAGGTAAAAATAATAATAAAAAAAGGAAGTTCATTTGCATGTTTTTGCACCTCAGAGCTCTGAAATGTTATCAGTGGGAATCACACAGTAGCTCACGACAAATCTTGTGATGGAAGCAGTAATGTGTAGTGATGTCTACAAATGTCTGTGATGAAAATAGAAACTGGAAAGCCCATAAGAGATAGGCTGGTAACATGTAAGAAATACATAACATTCATCGTTTGAACTTAAAAGCAGTTAAATGTTGAAAAATCATGGGGAACTCTCCCTTTTCTATCAAAACTGGTATTGAGTGGGTTGCACTAATAGATGACATAAAAAGCTGCAGTCCTTTATTTTTTTCTTTAAATCACAGATGAATTGAAAACACACACGCACACACACACCCGACCACCCCCACACACACATGCACACGCACACATGTTTGTGCGGCTATCTTTGTGGGAACTTTCCATTGACTTCCATTCATTTCTAAACCTTACCTTTACCCTTACCCTAACCCTAACCATTACATACCTAACCCTAACCTAACCAAAACTCAATTCACACCTTAGTACTAAATCTGACCCCTGACCCAAAAACAGCGTTTCCCCTTGTGGGGACTAGGCTTCAGTCCCCACAAGGAGCAATTGGTCCCCACAACGTAGTATATGTCAGGAAAATCGTCCCCACAAGGCATTACAAACAAACGCATGCACACACGCAAATTTAACTTAATAACACTCATTTTTATATTCTCTTCTTTAAATGAGTAGTAGGGGACTAACTGGTACAGTGTATGAATTAGCAACATTTTTTTTTAAATGCAAATCATTCCTAAGATTTTAAATATTAATTAGAAACTCTGACCGCCGTCCTCAGGTCCCACAACTTTCAGATCAGTTTTGTTTCACACAGGTGCTGGTATATTTCCTCCTATACACCCAAATACTAACAATGATCTGAAATACAAACCAAATTAGAAAGATGTTTAAGTAAAATATTTAAAAAGGCAAAAGAGGTAAAAACAAAAAGTCAACTAGTTGTTACTGGCACAAAAGATTGTCCTGCCTTATTTTAAAAATATATCTGGCATATAAAAGTTTTTTGGATAAATGACATGTTTGGAGAGAAAGACAAGACAGACTTAACTCCATCAACCTGATTATCTTTCTATTTCATATCATGCAAACATCATGCGATTTCATGTGAAGCAACAATTAGACCCTTTACTTTTGGTCTAGTCATTACCTGAAAGATCAACTTCTCTGAAAATATGAATATAAGTACATAAAAGGAATTCTAGGAGTAAAGTACATTTGGTTTTCCCTGTTGGAGTACTACACACCTCTGTTGTGGAGACTTCTTTCAGCTAGCATCTACTCTTTTGTCTTTCACCAAGTTTTTGCATTTGCATATATGTGACACTAATGAATGAAATCTGTGCTGGAATCACAAACACTTCTAAAAAGTAAAGCATTGTAACAGCACACAGAGGAACAAACTTCACATTTTATATTTGTGCTCTTTCTCCTCTATCCTGATTTGATGCTATAGATGTTGTAAATTGTTTGTGAATTAGATATGTCTTTGCTGCAGTGCCTATTGCACCAAATAGGATCTCCTGATTGCAATGTTACAAGTTAATCATTTTGTGAGCTTCCTGTGATTTCTGAACATATACATTAGACAAACATTTCACAGAATCAAAATATGATTTATCTAGAGCTTTATGCCACACTAAACAGCAGAGGTCAGCAATTTTCCAGAGCATTTTTTATGCTCTCTTTCTTCATGAATACAACTTCATTTTATGTGGTTGTTCAGTATTATCTCAGAAAGAGGTTCAAATTAGTTGAGTTTGTTTCTTGGCAGAAGCGTCATGTAATACCGCCTTCTTAGTCTTGTATAAAGTAAATATAACATCATCCATAGCATTGCAAAGGTTTTTATATCCCCTAAGCTTCACATTATGTCATGTTGCAACTACGTATTTCAGTTAATCTTATGGGAATTTCAAATGATAGACCAACACAAAATAATAGATATGTGGGACGTGGAGTGAAAATGGTTTTCAGCAAATATGAATCATAAATGCTAACTCAGCTCCCAGTACAAGGCGGCCTTTTGTTGCAGTTAGAGCTGCAGGTCTGGTGAGCAACATTTCTAGCAGTTTTACTCATCAACAGACCACTTTGGCTTAATCACTTTAAAAAATATACCCCAAGTTTAGACTGGATGGAAAGTGTGAAACATCAATATTCAAGTATTACCACATATTTTAGGTTGGATTTGGGTCTGGACTTTGACAGAGCCATTCAAACACACAAATATGCATTGATATAAATTATGCAATTGTAGCTCTGGGTGGATGTTTAGTGCCATCCTGTGATTCTTGGGCAAGTCGAAGAATCACTAGACTTACCCAAGGGAACATACAGTGGGTATGTCCACTGTATGATGCCAACCTGCCATGATTAATTCAATAATGTGTTCAGGATGATGTGTCATGTGTATGATTGTTTGAGCAGTACTTCACCAGATGCTCTGAGCTTGGGATGTCACTTTTATAAGCTAACACAGCCTTAAGCTCCACAGCTTCTTCCCTGATTTGTCTGAAACTATTTGTTCACTAATGTTCTCCAACAAACTTCTGAGGCCTTCTTGGAACAGTTGGATTAATAAGGAGACGAAATTACACACATGTGGACTCTGTTTACTAATTAGGTGACTTTCAAAGTCAATTGGTTACACTGGATTTTATTTTATTAAGACGTATCAGAAAAAAAGAAGGCTGAATATAAATATGTGCCACATTTTTGGGGGATTTGACTATTATTATTATTATTATTTTTAAAAAATAATGTAGCAATGCCCTTACATTTTACACTTATAAAACCTAATAAATTACACTAATGTGTGCCAGCAATGTGCAAAAAGCTAAAAAAGAAAAAAAAAGAAAAAAAAGAGGGTTTGAATACTGTTGCAAGATAGTGTACTTGCATAGAATCTTGGCTTTTATCTACATATTTATTTCTAATAATCTACTATTATTTTTTTGTTTGTTTGTTTCTTTCTTTCCAAGCATCAACTTTACAATTGTGAAAAAAAAAAATTTGTTGAACAAATAGAGTTTGCCTGACATTACTTTTTCAGTGGATGGTCCCTTGTCTGTAATTCTGTCTCTGCAACCTGGTTACAAAGCAGAATCTGAGAATCTTTGGGGACATTTGTCATATTCACTCAACAATCATTTGTGTTATTTACTGCTAACATCTCCAGCATTTCTAGACAGCAGGATTTTTCTCTCCGTCTAATCATTCTGGTGGATTCATTATAACTATTTCTGTTTCTGAAAGAGATCCCACTGACTCATGATGCCGTCTGATTATTGTGTCTGATTAATGACTTCCTAAGCAAGTCCCTGCAGCGACAGTAATCCTCGTCACTGGATGCATTTTACTCTTGGTGAGATCTACAGCATATTCTCATATTCATTAAACCAGAATATATGTTCCAATGAGGTTTATTCGTCAAATTAAAAGTTCCTTTTGAAAACAAATTTTGAGCAGGTATTAAACTTACTTTTCATCAAGTCAGTGTTTCTACACTAAAAACATATTTTATTGCTGGTATGATGCAATATTCTAATATTAAGTGTAACGTTTTCATTAGATGTAAGTGAAAAATTAGAATTCACAAAAATAAAAGCTTGAAAACATCGGCCTGTTTTTAATTAATCAATATAAAGGGTTCCACTTAGTGAACTGAGTTACTGAAATAAATTATTTTCTTAATATTTTAATTTGTTGAATGCGATTTTACATTGGCTGTATATCATCAGTTTAATACAAGCAGCAATATTTGCTAATTTGCATGCAAAAGTCTAACATTTCTCTCCAGTTCACAACTATAAATTAATCCATGCATAAGTTGAGCATTTATATACACCAATGCATGAGGCAGAAAGTTATTGTCACATTTACATGGCTGATTTCAGGGGGGAAATGCAGGCATTTTAATTGCCTGCATTTAAAACAGTGTAGTTATTTCACTATAATTGAAAAGGTTTTCAATCAGAACCCAAATAATTATCTCCTTTCTATCTTTCTATATAAGTATTTTTTGGCAAACTTACCCTGATTGGAGCTTCATCAAGCGATAGATGTTCAATGGAACTACAATAGGGCTTAATTCTGCTGCAGTTAGAGTTTGGTGTTTGTGTTGTTTTCAGTATATCAAACGTTGTCTGTTCGGTATGTGTATTTAAATCTTACGGCCAAAATGAATTGAACGGAACAAAATACCCTGAGGTTTCAGAGGGGGACATTCACTGAAAAAAAAAGTGTGCAGCAGTA
The DNA here is from genome assembly GCA_903067095.1 of Girardinus metallicus. Taxonomy (NCBI): domain Eukaryota; kingdom Metazoa; phylum Chordata; class Actinopteri; order Cyprinodontiformes; family Poeciliidae; genus Girardinus; species Girardinus metallicus. Next base: position 45,207 of record CAEGAE010024428.1, on the reverse strand, counting down.
TGGATCCAAAATAATTTTTATGGCATGCAGTGTTGCAGTGACATTGAACCAACTTCCGTGGGCATGAAGTCATCTTGGAAGTCCATTAAAAGGACTTTGTGTTTGTTATTTCTTGACTACATTTAGACCTCTTCTCAGTGTTAATATTTGAACACCTTATAATTTGTATAGCAGCTATTCACACCTTCACTCATTTGTTTGGCTCCTTTTTAATTGGAGTTCTGGTCTTACGTTTCTGATTGCTTTCACTGAGCGTTCCATCTGCTTTAATCCCCACTTCTCCCTTCATTGTGTTAATTTTTTCATCTTTGTTTCTCCAGCTACTTCTTCTTCTTTTCCCCTCCTCACAGTATTTTGTCTTTTCATCTCAGTTTGTTTGTGCATCTGTCTATGCAGCTTGTTTAATCAATCGCTGTTCTCCGAGCTCAGCTTGTCCTTGGATTCTCGTCCTGTTACCTTCAGCTTTTGTTGCCTCATGAAATTATGTTTCCATTTTCTGTTAAAGGACCTTTAAACTGACCAAGAAATTTGCCCTGTTTAACTCTTTGTGTCCTCAACCTGTGTGAAGACTAATTTTGTTATTTTTTGCAAGGTCCTTGTGAGGGGCTAAAAGCCATCATTCACCTTCTTTGTAATTATTTCTATTTACCTTTTTCCTCTTTCCCCTCCTAGGTGTGCTGTTTTTTAAACAAAACTCTGCAATGATTGATCTCTTCATGTATATTGTCTCTCAGTCTCCATGGGGCCTTGGCAAGCACTCAACAAATGGAGAAAACAGCCATTTTCATTTTAAAATCTACATATAATCTGCATGCTGTTCGGCCTTGGATAATATGAAGGGATCTTGACCAGGTTTTAAAGACAAACTATGTTTTCACTTGTTACAGAGGTAAGTATTTGTGGAGTGTCGTTGATGAAACCTTGAATGACATATTGCTGCATTTTTATGACAGTGAGATGACTGCGTTTGTTAGATAAAAGCATTATTGTCCCTGAAGTATATGATGAAGGTGGGTGGAGTATCTTTGAAGATGGAGAGCCCGATTCTGTGACCTTCATGTTTCTTCTTTAACTCAAAACATCACCGGGCTCTGATCAGTGAATTTTATGTTGCTTTAATTAATGCCTCATTAATAAGATTAATGAGCCCAGTGGCATTTCTGACAACATTAACTCTCTTCATCCACAAACTAGTAAAAGAAACCATGCTGTTGTTTTGCATGTAAAGGATCTGAGCTTTCGCAGAGAAGAGACTTCTCGTATTAAGTTGCAGGGTCAATCTTCTCATGAACAGATCTTCATAAATGAAATTATTCCAGTGTACACTGCTGCAAGGATGCCAGGAGGCTGCATTTACGTAGTGTTTTAACGATCCCTCAATATATTATCTACTTTGGTTTGTTGGGAACCCATTTGCAATCATCTTCATGGCGAACAACTAAATGCTCAAAATGAACTCAAAATGGATACTAGACTTCATCTACATGCCACTGAGCATATACTACCCTTCACTGCTTCTGCTTTCTGTGGAGCTCAACTTGATAGAGTCTATCCCTTCTCAATCCTTTAGCCAACTGGAGCATGCCGCCAGTCAGAATGTAAAGAAGAAGAAGAAGAGGAAGAAGAAGAAGGAGAAGGAAAAATAAAGACTAAAACTTGACATTTGGTTTATGCTTTTTTAAAATTTTCATCCATTCTTTTTTTCATTTTTATATTTTCTAATTAACGATCACAATAGCCCTGGTAAATCTCCATCCAAACTCCTTTCCAGGAGTTTTAATTAACGCTGTAGTGGTCATTTTCATTTTTAGCCTTCATAATTTGCTTCACTTTAAATATTTTGATATCTTCCTAGAAAAAAAATAATCCCATACTTTTACTGTGTATGGTTATTTGGGATTAGGCTCAAAGAAAAGTGAGTGAGGCTTTATAAATTTAGCAACCTCCTTGAGCATAGCAACACGGACAAACTGTTTCTTCAAACCTTGTAATTCTGCAAATCTCCTCCTTATGTTAGTGAGCAGGGATTTTTTTTTTTTTTTACTTTTCATGCAGCTGACCATGATTTTATTAGTCTTGGTGGTATTTTGGAGCATGAAAAACTCATCAGGTTTTACCATCTCAAAGTTAAAATAGTATTAATCTTACTTGAGCTCATTTTTTGGCTACTCTATCTTCCTCTGTTCAGCGAACAAAGATAACTCTTTTAGAAACAACACACAGACAAACACAATACATCAAGAACAGTCATAGTGATGGCACACATTAATAAATGTTTAATCCCCCATCTTTTACCCACAGCACAAATTATAGCACAAATAAAATTAACCCTCACTTAGATATGCAAAGTAATGTGAATCGTTCATCAAATTTACACCCTCAGTATTACTGAGACATGGCTGCTTGCTGAATAGATACAGACGGATCAAAGCGCTGCTCTAAGTCTCTTGGAGAATAGCCCTGCAGGTGCAGAGGATTTACCCCAGCAAGGAGGCTGATAAGTCCTGTTCTATATTCACAGCCGAGGAGAGCAAAATGTTCTTCGCAGTCTGCCTTCCTACATCTATGTTCAATGAGCCAGAAAAAGATCCTCCAGTTTTGGTCCTACGAGCTGCCGCCGTCTCCATGTTTATACTCCACAGTCCTGCAGGATCACGTCAGCAGGGAATCTGTTTAAATCCTCGAGATGTTTGTCTTCATGACATGCTTCTCAAATCGCGTTATGCAAAGCAGAAGCTGAAGTGCTTTGAGGACAGTGAACTGAAATTTTAAAACTCAACTTCCTGTTGTTAAAGAGGAGTTTTTTCTGTTGCTGGTAAAAATAAGAATACAAAAAAAAATAGCCTAATAAATATCACAGTATGCTAAATATTAACTTATATTTTTTAATACTACATTTGAAAGATGTATAAAAATGCATATTTAGTTATGTTCAAAAACTATATTTAATAAGCAGAATTAATTAGAGTCAGACATTCAAGAATAAAGAGCTTTTAGAGCTGCAGAATTCTGCTTTTGGTTTTCTGATGAGAAGCTTTTTTGTTCTACCTCCACATGTACATAGAAGAGGCTTTGTTGCACGGTAGAAATGATTGAGCAGGTCGTCTGCCATATTGTGATTAGCATGTTCTTCCTGGTCATTGTCAACATTTTATTTTAGCAAACTTTAACCTATCCTTCACATTTTTTAGAGTGACGATTTCCTCCTTGCACACATTCCATGAAAGTTAAATCTCCTTCTTTCATAACTTTAGTGTCAACAGGAGCAAGAACATGTTCTATGTCCAGTGATGACATATTAGGATTTTTGGAGACTTAATTTCACTAATATTACTTGTGTATCTCAATATAATTCGCATGTGTTGGAGATCAATATTGGAGTTTCTCATTATCAAACAAAAGATATTCAGAAATACTCAAACATGCACTCTAAGGAACAAGTGGAGGATGCAGGTTCTGTCAAACAGCGGCACTAGTGTGCAGAGAAGGACATGAGTCGTAGTAGATCTCATTATTGAGCTTTTTTAGTTGTTTGAAATAAGATGATGGCCTCTCACCAGTGCGATAGAAGACATACTCGTGATTTTTGCGCCTGTTGCAAACTGTTGATGCCATTTTGTGCTCTTTCACATTCTTCACAAACACACACATTTCACCTCTGATTGCTGTAATTCTTGTAACCATGGAGACCCACAGAAAGCAAACAGGATGGATCCCCCCCAATCAGCTCACAGTTCTCGGTTACCTACAGGGTGTATAAAATATGGGAGCGAATGTTCCCCACGGTGCGGATGAAAGCGCCATTGTTGGGTCACTTCATTTTACAATGAAAGCCATGTTTCACACTGACTTTCTATTTTTTAAGACCTGAAAGAGAGAGAGAAGGAGAGAGAGTGAGAGAGGGGAAAAAACACTTAGGAGAGCTTAAGGTTTTTCTAAAGGGAAAAATTCAAGATTCTATTCTTGCCGATTCTCATTTTTCAATTATTTTGACACAAACAATGATTAAAAAAAAGAAAACATGTAAAGAATTACAAACCACAACTTTAAAGGTTCAACATGAACTATGGCCTATCTTCTACCACTTCTATGTTGAGAAAGGCTGACAGACTGCATCTCTGTGTGGTTCTCAAGCTGAACTATGGCAAATGACCAGCAAAGCTGCCCAGAAAAGCATTAGCCACAATGTTCCCTTCCTGAAGGATATAATCATAATTTATCCTGGAAATACTTTCTTTTTTAAGTCTTTTATAGTACCTCTGAATAAATATTTGTCTCTCGTGTCGTTTATCACGCTCAAATATCAGAAGAGTTACACTCTCTTAAAGTCATAGGTGCTAGATGTTTCAGTTGCTAAAAAAATATGTTCCCTCTTATACACTCTTAGAAATTACCGTAGGGAATGAATCAAAATCTACCGAGCAAATTAAAAGTGTTAGATTTCTAGTGTTGGTGTTCTATGTTAAAAATACAGTGTTAAATAAACACTTGTTTCTTTTGTCAGTTCCCCAAAAGAGTTGGCGTTTGCTGAAGAGTGACGTCACGCAGAGCAGAGACAGTATGGCGTCTTGTCTAGAGCTTATCATAACAAGGTAAGTTCCATGTTAAGATCATCATGTTTTTGATTAATTTTCTGCTTGCGCAAGAGTATCGACTTATGCTCAACGTAAGTTTATTTGTCTGGATATCACGGTGTATACGACTGTTTAGTACAGGGAGCTCAAGTCCAGTCCTCGAGAGCTGCCGTCCATCCTGCTACTTTCAGATGCTTCCCTGCTCCAACACACCTGAATTAAATGAATGGCTGGTTAGCAGGTCTGTTCAGAGCTGATCCTGGTCTGTTGGGGTAAAGATGCGTCTAAAAGTTGCAGGACGGCAGCTCTCGAGGGCTGGACGTGAGCACTGTTGGTTTAGTGTTTTTGTTAGCAGCTAAAGCTAGCCAAGCATGTGTAGCTTGCTTGGCTAGCTGCACCTGCTAGCCAAGCAGGTGGTTGTCGGGTGTCGGGTGGTTAACCTTACATTAAAACTGTCGGAAGAATCTGAAGGCCATTTGAGTTAACATTACTTAGCTGCGGAGTTCGTTTTCTTTACGTTTTCGGCTTTAGACGGCATAATGGGGAGAGTGGCTGTGCTGGACCGGTGGCTTGATCTGTCGGTGCGACAACTGAGGAGGTGAATATCCTTGCTTTTATGTTGCCTGGCAGAGTGGACACTGTTTGTTATGATGATCATTTAAATGCATACTGTATCAATAAGAGGATTCGTTTTATGTTCTTCCAATTATGGACTTGATTTATTACAGTTCCTATGGCAGCAATTTTCTCCATGGTCAGCACTGAAGGCCATATTGTCTTTGAGGGAGTCCAGCCAACATTCCAGACAGGACTGGCAGCAGTGTTTTCCATCTTCTACATCTTCAACCCCCAATATCAACATGAGGCAGCCAAGACTTTGGAGTTCATTCAACGGTAAAACAGCTCCTATAATTTATTTACAGTGAGCCAAATACAGCGACATCGTTTTAAAGTTTTAAAGCAAGTTGTGATTAACATTTGACAAAGGTGGTGACGTTTTCTCTTTACATAATTTCCACATTAAGCAAAGAAAGCTTTATATATTGTACCTGCTGTCTTCAGAGTGCCACACTATTTGTATTCTCAAAAATGTTCCCATTTTTGATTGTGTTTTTTTTAATCGCTTCATTGGGATTAACCCAGAAAGGGGCACAAAAGCCGGTCAAGGGAAGACGGTATCCAAAAAGACAGAAAAGATCACTGAAAAGAAAAGGTAGATAGTGAATGTGCAGGTTTTCACCCTCATCAAAAACCTGATGGACTTTGAGTGGCATTTTATACAGGTTAGTTGTTGTTCTTTTTTGTCTTTTGAAATATTTCTGTTTCCATATCATTTAAAATCTAATTTATATTGTCTTATCTTTTTCCATGTTGGACGGTGCTTTCATCTAATAAAGTAAGTTCCACTTGGACTTGAACCATTAAAGTTCACATTTTAAAACCCTGGTGATTCTAGAATTTCACATTATCTCAACCATGGTTGAATAATGGTTCAACATGGTTGAACCATTATTCACTAAACAAATCAACATGTTGATTTGTTTAGTGATAATGTGAATGTTTCTTTAAGAACAGTGGTTTTGTTATCATAAGATAGCAGAATTTAATTAGTTAAACTCGGTTTATGTCACTGTTAACTGTAAGTCTTCATTTGTTATTCCACTGTTAGTGAAAATATATATCTTGACTTTGAAGACCTATTTTTTTTATACCAGTTCTCTGAGGAATGGTTGTGTGTTTTGTTTAGAATGGTGGAATTTACTCAAAATGTGCCTCTGGTGTTAGGCATAGGGATGCCTTTAAATAAAAGTTCTGTTCTGAAGGTTACTTATCGCATCCTCTTTTGTGTTATGTGAAGTAATGATTATGCAGATTATGTATTTTAGAACTGCACCATACTTGCATTAACAGTAATCTACTGTCAGGATTAATTACGGTACAGCTACTGGTAGTTTACTGTAAATTTACAGGATTATTTCTTAGAGTGTAGAATATCTTGACTATTTGTGTTTTAGTTCTTGAAAACATTAACTTCATTATTATTAAGGCTTTAAAAAACATCCTAGGGGAATTACTTTTTTTTTTTAACCTGCAAAGCAACATATCTAAATTAAACTCCTCAAATTCTTTTGTGGCTTTTGGTCATAAATATTAGTGGTCCTGCTGTTGTTCTGAGAAACTGCAGCATAAATCAAATAATCTAAGGTCCGAAGCATTAAGTGTTCTAAAACAGTGCCTCTGGTTTTTTTTATTCTGACTTACTTTTCTTGGTTGATTGTGATTGTTGTGATGTCTCTCTCACAACATTGAAAAAGCAAAGTCAAGTATGCCGTAGAAGTTGAGCATAAAATTGTTGTAGTGTTCTCTGTTGTTGTGGTAGATTGTTCATCCAAGATATGTGTTTTTCACCCAGAGTGCCACTTTTATTGTGCACAGATGGTGAGAAAAATATTACATCCACAGACGCAGTTTTCTTCGTCTCTTCGGTTTGCCCTGCCATTACCAGCTCTGTTTCAACACATTACTGAGTTTAAATGCATTTTCATACTGACAGAGTATCACATAAAAATAAAATGCAAAGGCACACGCATTTGGTGGGTTTTAGGCTTTTTTAGTTGCTGTTTTCTTTTTTTTTTTTTAAATAATCAGCTTCTATATTTCCATGCTTAAGTATATAACCCATAAAAGCTGCTGATTTATTTGTGCACTCATGTGTAATAGAGCCCTCGCTATTTCTGTGTTCACTTTAATCCACATAGACAAAATACGGGGAACTAGTGTCAGCCACATAATCCAGACTGCGGGTTATTCTTTGCCTCTAACTATTTAGCAGTTTCAATGCTGCTGAAATGACACTGTAAACCTGACCGTGTCATGACTTTTTACTCAGATTAAAATATTTTTTTAAGTCTGTACTAAGCGTTGAGTTCAAGACCTATGAGTACATTTCCTTTTTTTCTTTGCAAAGGAACTGTCAGAAAAGGCACTGCTGGAGACCATTGCTGGAATTTTTAAATTGTTTCCTTGTTAAAAGCTCTTTATGTAATTACTCTATATTTACCTGTCAGTCTGCTGCGCTCCACTGACATTCCCTCACATCTTTTTTTCTACCCAATCTCTCAATTTCCCTCTTTTTTAATGCTAAAGAGGCGCAATGAGTTGGTGCATTCGATTACATATTGTTTTTCTACGCATCTTATGTTTATCAAATCCAGTCACTCAAAACAGAACAGAGTTCATTGCAAAGTGCTTGTGACCAGACACAAATATATACATTATTAGTTCATTCACACATTCATGCTTGCACCGAAATAAGAACAATCAAAGAACAATCAGAAACAGTTCTTCTTTTGTTTTTTTTTGTTTTTTTCATGAGACCTCAAACTGCACATTTTCTAAAACTTCTGATAAACACGTAACTCTCACTCATTAAAATGTTAGTGCTGGATAAGTGTTTGTTCTTTCTGCTTGAAGTCTCTGCATAGAGAGGCAGCTCGACCCAGACTTCTCCATCTTAGCAGCCCAGCCGCTCTCAGCTCTCTCAATGGTCGTGCACTCTTCTTAAACTGCAGCATATTCCCGCTTCGTCGACACTCCTGACAACCAGAAAAAAATTAAGCTTCATTGCAGCGAGTTTGGCAGAGTGCAGGGCATAAACACAGTGCAAGGTTTCCGAAGAGAGATTATTGTGTGAGCCAAAGTCAGATCAATGCTTGGAGCTGAGTTTATCTCTGCAATCATTTGCACCACGGCAAATTTGCTGCTGTCAGACACAAGGTAATTGCTTTGATGTATGACGTCCTGAATGAAAATTTAATATATTATTGCTTGCCGAACATAACTATTCAAAGACAATCGTGATTTGATCTTAACAATTAAGTTGGCTTGTTATTTATTGGCTCTACAGTGCTGAAGGAGAGCTCTCAGATGTTTCATTTTCCACACATTTTATTAAACCATGAATCAAGAGCAGAAAGTGGTTGGTAAGTACGAGCAAATTAATCAACAGGCATCAGATCAGGCCAAAAGCAGATTGCCAATACTTCACAGGTGAAGTGAATGATTCAGGAACACTTGACACAACTTTATTAGAATATCAGCACATTTTAGCTTTTGACCTTTATCAGGGTCGTTTCCAATCATTCCCATGGCCAGGAACACCAGTAAAAGAAAATTAATGTATGCATCAAAAAACCACACACACAGGCATAAGAGAATCTAAGTAATGACTTACTGGCTGAGTGACTTAAAAAAAAAGTTACATAAAAGCAGTCTTTCCCAACTACTGGATTGGGTACTGCAGCACAGAAGTGTGCTGTCAGAATTTATCAGATGTGCATGGAAGATTATCCACTCCACTTCAAAACAAGAAAGACCATTTTGTTCAACTGGGTGAACAAATGGAGAAACAGCCAGCATTAATGAGCAAAACCACCAAGATGAGTCAGAGAGAACTTGCATTGAGCTAGCGACCAAATAAATGAACTCATTACTAAATCAAAACTGCTAGACTACATAACAAAGTTATCTTAAAAGATGATCGGTGCTGTTAAAGGAATAGCCTGAGTACTTCTCTCAAATGATATAATTTCGAGATCTATTGAAGACATGTCTGCTGATGCTGAAAATATAGTTTTGGGAACAATGCACATTAGTAGCAAACTTGCAGTAAAACTGGATAAAGACTGGGAAAAAAAAAAATATGCCGTGGATGAAGACTTCGGGGGGGAAAAAGAACAGGAAAGGATATTTTTTTTACTTGTGTCAGAGTACTTTGAACAAGGAGGACTGAAGTTACAAAACTGCTAAGTGCACCAATGGAGCAGGTTTCACGTTCAGGAACAACAAAGAATTTGTAAACGTGGTGAAAGAGCAACATCTAGATGTCATTGCGATTCAGTGTTTTCTGCACCAGGAAGCACTCTTTGCCATGACATTTGCTGACAGATCTATCTGATGTTCTGGAAATATCCCGTGTGCATGGCAGACTTTCTGAAGATGAGACTCATAAAAAGTTAATTTTATGAGGAAATGGGACCAAAACATACGCTGTGTCCACATGGAGCAATTGTGGCTGTGCTGTGGCAAAGTTTTAGGCTGAATATGAGCTGCAGGAGGAAATTTATAAATTAGAACTGACTCAAGTGACAAGATGTGTGAAAAATTGGCATATCCGGCATATGTGGTTCAACATTCAAATTACTAACATGTTGCATACAGGTAATGTGTGCAGATAAAAATATTTGCCCTTGTAAGTGACATGTCTGTGTGAAACATGTCTGAATTTCCTTCTGTTATGCAGATCAGCCACCTTCTGAAAATGTAACACTGGGTGTTGCTAATCACTGCTAAATAATGTCTGCCTCCATGATGGCGTGAGACACTTGCTGCATGAGTTTCAAAAGGCTTCTTTCACAGCCAGCCTCATCCTTTTAGATTGAGCTCCATGGGGATTTTTGCCTCCCATCATTTCCTCCCCACCACCAGAAAACCAAGGGAAATCAGTCTTTGCTGCTGCCGAGTCCCGGCTGTAATGAGATTTAAGGGACATCAAAGTGTGGCTCCCTTTGAGGACAAAAAAAAATAAAAAATAGAATGAGAAATAGGTCTGAAATGTAAATTTCCTACTGAACATGAGTCAGCATCATCATGTGTGCGGCACAAACCACCCCCCTCTCCCCGCCCCCCCCAAAAAAAATGAGTCAGGTGGAAAATGAGTTGTAGGATTTTTTTATTTTTTTTGTCCAAGAGGAGATATAGATATAGACAGCTCTGAAACTACAAAAGGACAAAACAGGTAGAGCAAGTCAACAAAGAGAGCACAGTAGCAAGACAGGAAGTTTATTCCAGTTATTTGGAGTTGAATTCGACTTATTGTGGAGTCTAATTTAAAACCTTTTAATGCTTGCAACAGCAATCTTGGTGGCAAACTTGCTTTATGACAGAAACAATATTTTATGACCGTATTATGGTATGTAGCATCAGGATAACAGCTGTCTGACAGTCACCTGCACCGTTCAGAAGAACAGTTTCTACAAAAGGATCAAAACTAAAGAAACTGGCTGATCTGTGTTGTATCCAAGCATCCTAATTAAAAGTTTGGGGAAGAAAACATGCAAAAGCAGCCAGTATTAACACAACCTTGGGCGGATTGCAAAGCAAAGCCCATTATTTTGGGGCAGATACACAAAGCATGGACTACATCTCGAGTCAGAACGCATACGCCCTGTAGCTGTCGCCTTCTTTGTACTGAACCACTACTTGAATCAGAGACGACATCATTGGCGTTGTATTTGGGCTAAAAAAAAAAAAAAAAAAAAAAAAGAACTAGACTGTTGCTTAGTCATCCAAAGTAATCTTTTCAGCTGAAAGAAAAATTTAGCATTTCATTTGCAATTCAGAGTCTGAACCTATTCGAGAGAGGAGGCATCGGATCGAAGTCGCTTGAGATCCCATCGGATGTTTCTAGTCAGTGATGACTGTGGAAATGTGGGGAGCTGGCATCTGCTGATCTGTGTCCACTGTATTTTATCAGTGCAGTTTTTAACACCATATTTTAAGTCGAAGTGGTTTTGCTGGCATGCGGCCCAAAAGGTTTTCAATGCACTCCAATGTAGCCTCCATTCTTAGCTAAAAGCAAATAAAAATGTGCCATTTAAACAAAAAAAGAAGAAAAAAAAAAAACAAAAAACGCCTGATTATGTTTTGGATCCAAATCACAGAGATGCCTATTCCTTCACCACAGGATCTCTGAGTTCAGCAACTGTAGTAGGTAATTTGCGGGGGGAATTTTTACTTTATAAATTGACATGGCCAATTTGCACAGGATTAACAACAGAGACAATCTCCACAATTTTTACAAGTAGCATTTTGCCCCTAGGTAAGACTAATCCCATGAAAACAGGCTGTTAGTTTACATTAAAATTTTAATGGTATCACAAAAGGTTGGAATTGCTTACTGTAACAAATTATGTTTAGTAATTTACTAAGGATGCTAATTTTATATAAAAAAAAACTTAAGGGTTTTAGATATTTCTTATTTAATTGACATGCAATATGTTATGTTCATGCTTCTGTTGTATAAAATGCAACTGTTTCTGGGCTTGGCATAGACCCCAATGTTACAGGATTCTAATAACTTCTCTGCTCTATGATGCATGCAGCTGTTGCTTTTGGGCTTCATTTTCAAAAATGATGTATTCTCTTGATAACTTGGAACAATATTTAACACTTTCAGGTGGAAAGATTAGACCATAATAGTCACAAAATCGCAAAAAAGAGACAGTTTAATCTTTAAAGTTGCATTCACTACTAATAAAGTACCTTTTTCAAAAATCATATTTTATCTGGCTTGAATCTGTCATTCAAACCAGTGTGTGACTTTAGATACTGTGATCATCTGATTTCATACATTTAGCAAATGTATAAAGTCAAATTTCCTTGTTTTCTTGTGAATTCATGTTTTCTAATGAAAAATTATGTTTTTCAGAGAAACCTTAGCATTTCTCTTTACAATGTTCATATTCTCAATTTTTTTGTATTTTATATTTTGCAAAAGTAAATTAGTGATCCTTTCCTTATAAAGTGAACAGAACATATGTTCCCCCATAAGGAATGGTTTGTAATTCCTCTCTCCCGCGCACACTCTGCACACTCGCTCAAGATTTGCAGCCCTCTGTGTTGGTAATGAGTTTTTCTTCCATGGCAGAATGAATGTTTCCTCATTTGAACAAATGTAGAATTTCAGGGAAGATTGAGGAATGTTTCTTCTGCTGTAATCTCTGTCTTATTTATATCTTTGACTGAAAACAAGAACATAAACGTGTATTTCTGCTAGTGGGTTAAAAAAATGTGGCAATTGCAACTCTGTCCTCTTTCCTCTTTACAAAGACTTCCTTAAAAGCTCTTTGAATACATTTGAAAGCTATTGGCATGTCCTATGCATGAAGAGATAAAATTTGGCAATAACACCTAGGAAAGATGTTTGTTGTTAAAACAATTATTTCTCAAGATAACCGCCACTTTTCTCCTCATTTTAAAAAACAAAAATAAATATAGTTCTGTCAGGGAGAAAAATTATGGTTATTGTATTTTGACTGTGTTGTCTTTCAGTTCAGTTTTTTTTTTTTTTTTAGAAATTAAAACATTGGACATGAAAATTGTAGAGGTTGTAGGATCCAGTGATTGACTAGCTCACAGCGGGGCGCATATTTGTTGCATGAGGCGTTGTAGAACATGCGGGGCAGGTAATTTTTCACACGCAACAGGGTAGGAGCTTATTATCTCAACCACTGAGTTGATGATGTGCAACCTGTCACATTAGATCTTTAAAAAAATACAGCTCATAGGTTTGGTTTCTTCTCTCTCCTTGTTCCTTAAATTTCAGAAGGTGCCTTCTGATGGTTAGCAAAGAATAAAATTGGGATATTACTATCCAGGTGTTTGTAGCTCCAGGTTTTTTGACCTGTTATTTTTTTTATTGGGCAATACAGCTGAGAAATACTTTGTTTATATGTGTAATTTCCCTCAGATACATTCCTACATACATTCCTGGACCAAAAATATCGAAAGGATCCTGAATGTCGAGCACCTCTCATACCAAATGCTATAAAATGCTTTAAGAGGCTTTTATGAGACAAGACAGTGATTCACAGTGCCAGTAAAATTATTTTATTCATCGTTTGGTTGGAGTCCCTGCGTCAGACTGGCGACCTGTCCAGGATGTACCCCGCCTCTCGCCCTTAATGTTAGCTGGAGATAGGCACCAGCAACCCTCCCAACCCCATGGGGGACAACGGTGTATAGAAAATGGATGGATGGATGGATGGTTGGAATCCATTTTTTTTTTACCTATCCTATACCCACGTTCTACCTCCAAAGCTTTTTACAACAGAGAAAAAAATATCACAACCACCACCTCGCATCTGTCTTTCACATGGGCTGGTATATTCAGTTCCATGTAAAATGATTCTTAGTTCTTAGTATTTGCTGTCTCCAGCTCTGACCAGCTGGAGGCAAGCTTGTTTCCCACAGTATGCTGCCATCAGGGCAGTAAGACTGTGTAGAGTTCGTTTTGAAAAAAGAAAACAAAAATGCTAAGACACATTTTCCAACAAAGCTTCAAATGCACTTGAATTTCTGTTTTTTCAAAAGCAAAAACTTGAGGATGGTTGAAATTCAGAGAGACCATTGAAATGGATTTTTCTTCTAGGTCACAAGAAAGTGTTGGAAAACTGCAGCTTTGAAAGGGAAAACAGGGATGATACCAGTCTGTGTTATGTGAGGGTTTGAAGGGTTTTGAATATTCTCAATTTCGGTCTTCATGGAATACCTTGGGCGCCCCAGAATGGGCTGCAGGGTGTTGCTGGGGAGAGGAAACTCACAAAGTAAAACAATTCAATGCGTATGTTTCTTTTCTCCAGAAATACATTTGGCAATTGTCAAGGTTCTAACCTTCTAACCTTTACCACCATCAGTTTAAATCAGGGAACAACACATTCGCTTTATTTAACAAAGATCTTTATCAGTGATTAGACTCTGTACTACTGCAATTAAGCGAGAACTGCAGATGGACTGATCCATTATTCAAAGCAGAGCCTCTCTGGTATCAGGCCTGACAGCCATTTGTTAGATTAACTCTCACTGCTCACTGCAATGGAGGGGAAAAGGTGGAATTCATTCTGCAGAGAGTAGACCAAACTGGGAAGTGTTGTCTGTCAGACTAAATATTCAAAGTTTGCAAAGAGGTTTTGTTACTCTGAATGATGGGGCTCAGGTTCTGGATTCATATTCAGAAAGGTTTAAGACTGGTTTTTGTCATTGTAGTCTTTCAAAGGATGGATCAACTGGCAAATGTCACAGGTGTAGCTATAAACCACCTTGCATGCAATTAGTGAAAAGCTGAATAGGGTAAGTGCAATTTGAAAGCAGGAGTGTAGTTTAAATTGAGAACAGAAGCATGGCTAATACTCTCTTTGAGTGGTTTGTTGAAGTTGTTTTTTTAAGAATAAAAAATACTTTGGCCTGGCCTAGAAGAGGGATTTGATTTCACCTGTTTGTTAATTAATGGTTACTCCCATCTGATTTAAAGCCATGCAGCCTTGAGTTTTGATTTATACAAAAGATCCATAAAAATAAATGCAATTTTGAATATTATAAAAGGCTTAATAATTATCAAGTTCATTGCAAAAGACAAAAACAAAATCACTTTGGTCTTATCTTACACCTAAACAAATACTGCATATGTTAACCCACAACACAGTAGATGCTTTACAAAAAAGGGATCGCTACTGTGTTCTTTTGGACAGAAAGGGTCTTTAGTTTTTATGATGCAAAGAAAATCAAAGGAACTTTAGTAGTAACCCATTTTAATACAAATCATGTTCGTTTCAGACCGTATTTCAAACAAAAAGACTCGACCATAGTTAGATTGGATAGGAATTTCTATGATCATAAAAATTTCAGTTGTTCATGCACAATCTCAGTTAGATTTGTGGATGGAATTTGACTGGGCCTTTCTAGCACATAAACATGCTTTGGTGTAAGTTATTCCAATGTAGTACTGGCTTTATGTTTAGGGTTGTTTTCCTGTTGGAAGCTGAACCTCCACCTCTTCTGCAGGTTTTTCTGCCACTATTGCACCGTTTTTTTCCCATATCCATGTCCTTATCGACTCTGACCAGCAATTCCTCATGCCTGCTGAAGAAAAACATGCCCCTATCATGGTGCGGACACTGCTGTATTTACCAATGGCAGTTAGTTTCTAGGTAGTTTGGTTGTAGATTAGTGGAGGTACTTTCAACCATACAGTATTTTGCATGCAAAATACTGTGACCAAAAGTTAAGTCAAAATCTTAACGTTTGGTCTCATCTGACTGGAGCGCCTATTCCACATGTTTGCTGTGTCCATTACATGGTTTGTAATGGATTTCTTGTAAACTTCTTTCAAAAATCTGAGTTCTTTTTGACAGTCTTACACAAAGGTCAGGTTTTTTTATTGTGTAGGACACACAGTTGTCCAACATACAGATCCTCTTGCCTGATCTGTGGATCTCTGAAGCTCCTCTGAGATTACCATGGGACTATGGCAGGTAAACATATCAATTTAGTGCAAAGCCGTGTCTTGGTAGGTTTACTGTAAGATACTCTTTCCATTTTCAGATGACGGATGGAACAGAGCTTTATGAAATGCTTAACACTTGGGATACTGCATTGCAGCCCAAAACTTTTTTCAAACTCTCCACAGCTTCATCTCTGATCTGTCTGGTGTGTTCCTTGGTCTTCGTGATGCATTTTGTTCACTAATGGTCTATAAGAAACCTTTGATGCTTTTTAAGAACAGCTGGATTTATACTGAGATTAAATCACACACAGAAATAGACACCATCGACTTCTTAGGAGACTTCTAAAGGCAATTAGTTGCACTGGATTTTTACTTAAAGGCATAAAAGTAAGGGTGACTGGAAGAATATGCTATACTTTTCAGATTTTTATGTGCAAAATAAAGTAACTTAAAAGAACTTGAATTGCTCCTTCCACTTCACATTAGTGTTTTAAATTACACAAAACTTCACTAAATACATGTAAAATCGAAATAGAAAAGGAGAGTGTGTCTGGAAGGCACTGCACATACAGTAATCGCAGAACTTGTATCATTCATTCATTAGCAACTCATCTGAAGGACACGTATTTCAACTATGTGTATTTAAAAGTAATTAAATCAGGGGACTCCAGGGCTTAAACGGGATCACTGTTTTTATAAGTCGAAAGGTTAATCCGGTCTCCAACCCAAACAGATTGAGTTTTAATCCACTTTTAATCTGAACTCTAATGGAGACAAAACACATCGGTATTAATATTGTAACGTGGCTGAACAAACTGCTTATATTGCATGCTGAGGATTTATGCTGTAAATGCTACACTGCATGAACATAAACAATTGCCAAAGCTGTATCTGGAGACAATTTATTAGCAGACTTGTATGTTCACTGTACATTTTTAAAACAACACAGTCTTAGTGTGAATGACTGTGCTTCTCATCCCAAGTTTGATTTGGCAGTTGTTGTTGGTTTTTTTTTTATAGAGGGAAATATACACTAAGCTATAACCTTTATTGATTACACATTTCCCTCCAACGGTAAAGCAGTGTGCCTCTAATGATGTCATTAAAAGTAAACGTCACACTAAACAACATAAGTCCAACACGAAAACATAGAAAAGAAATTAAATATTTACTGCTGATTTTATCAGGTCATAATTTTTTTTGTTTGTTCAGTCATTGAGGTTGTTTTAGCACATAATAAACAAAGCTCTCCAGCTCTTTGCATAAAAAAAAAAACTAGCTTTTAAGAAATTTGGAAAAGAATCCAGTATTCCTTTTTGGCATGTTTTGGAGGTTTTGGCTTGAGTCATAATGTTGAATGGTAAACCTAAACCAAAGTCCCAATCATCCCAGATGCTCCTCCATATTTCTAATGGTTTGCATTGGGAATAAATTCACAGAGAAGGGCTATTATCCATCTGTTTGGCCTTGCGCTAATTCACATATTCATCCATCCAGTCTCCAGATCAGATGTCCACTTCACTGACAACTACTTCAAGCATCTCAATGTTTCAGTAATACCACGGGATTACATTGTCAAAGTTGTTTTATGATAAATGTGAGTAGGTGTATGATAAATAAATTGAACAAATTAATGAATGTAGCAGGAGGTAACATAGATCTACACTGTCTCTTTCATAAGAAAAAACAATAATTGCAATAATGTTTGATTTGATTTGACTTGTCTCTCCCAAAAGAGACATACAGGACAAAAAACAACAAAATCAAACAAACAAACAAAAAAAAAGCACACACACACTGATACCCAGGGACAAATGACTCAGTATTTCATTTAACACAGAGTTATTTTTTAATTTTTTCATCAACATTTAATGGTTAATTTTTTTCCACCCCAAAACCAGTTCCATATTTTCAGTTTTATCTAAACATTTATGGATTCCAAGCACTTTTTTGCTTTTTGGCAAATGTGAGTATTTCCTTGTTTCCTTTCGTTGAAATTGAGTGATATAACTGTTTTTTTCACATAGTCAAAGTAAAATGTGGCAATTTACAGGAAACTAATAAAAGTGGTCCAAAAACAAAACAGTATGAAAAAGAGAAAAAAATTAACGTATAAATGAAAACAGGACACACATAAAGAAAGTGCATAATAATAATGATAATAATATATTAAACTATTCAGATTATTACGCTTTCTTGGAAAAAAAAAAAAAAAAAAGCATTTTGTGGGTCCAGTTAGGAATGTACTGCCACGAGTGACTATTCAGTACAGCTATTTGTATTATTGTTTTGCTAAGGAAGATAATGTCAGGGTCTTGCTTTATTTGAGTTATTTTGGAGTTTGTTTATTTCTGTGTTCCTTAGTTTCTTATTTTCATTAGACTAGTCTTTTTTTTCCTGTTTTTACTTTAGTTCAGTCCTTTCTTAGTGATTCTGGTTTACATTTATTTCTTGTGTCAAGTCATTCTTTCTCACTCTACTTTAATTATATTTCTTAAGTCCAGTTATTCTTCAATGTTAGATTAATTTTCCTAGTTCTTCTGTTGTGGAGTCGCTCTCCCCTCACACCCTGCGGGTGTGAGGGGAGAGCGACTCCCGGTTTATCGTTCCACCACTCACACTCCAAATATTTAATCACCTCTCTCTCATTCGTCCTTGCTGGCTCTTCCTGTAAGACCTTGTTGCTTCCCCCGGATTATCCTGCTGGCTTTGTGTTCTGGATTCTTGTTTTTGTTTGCCTCTGGCTCCCTGTGTTCATTGTCATTTTTGTAAGTTTTCAGTTTTATCGATAGATAACATTCAGTATAATCCGTGCTCCCAGCTCCTGTCTGCATTTTGGGCCCACAAAGGAACACACACACCATGACAAATAAAACACCCCGAGAACTTATCTAAGCAAGAAGAAATGAAATCATGATAATTGTTTTATGACTCAGAAATATTTCTAAACAAAAAATATTTGAGAATCTTTCTTTTTTTTTTTTTCTTGACAATCGTTTTAAAAAGTCAAAGTGTGTAAAAACCACAGATTTTAACTAAATGCCTGTGTCTAACTGACCTTTTCTCAGACGTTTTTTATCTGCCAAAATCCGAGATGACCTATAGTATCTACCAAACAGAAGAGCAGCAGCAGGAGAAGGAGGAGCAGGTTTGAGCTCAGTCATGATGAAGTAGATAAATAAGGACCGCAGAGGCGAGTCGAGAGGAGGATGTTCGGCCTGTCACCTGTGAGCGTCCCGGACTTGTCAGTGCGTGTTTTGCAGCGCGGGTCCTGTAGAGAGCAGTAGATAGTTTTAATAAGTGCGGCTCCTCTTACTGTACAGCACACAGTGCAACGGAGGGAGGAGCGACAGCGAACTGTTTCTTTTTTGGTTCTTTCCACTCCACACGCATATACACACGCGCACGGTCGTTTCAGTTCATCCAAACGTAAGTGTAGGACAACAAAACAGGAATCAAACTAGGAAGCGTCGTTGGAAAGCGGACAGGAGAGTCTGGTTTTAAACGGTACGAGGCTCAGCTTTAGCGGCCAGGCGGAGGACTGGAGCTCCGGAGAGCGGAGGTGGGGGGGAGGAGAGCCATCCAGCCCTGCCGTTACACACTTTCTACAGCAACCAGGAGGAACCCGGCTGACTTTTTCTCCCGCTTCGTTTGCGCCTCATGACCCAATTCCCAGGACAACGTGGGGTCCACGGCGCGCGGGGAAACTGTGGGACGGTAAGTGTTGTTTTCGGGGGTTCGAAGCCTCCGTGGCAGCGTGGTCTGCAGGCACTTCGGCGGCGGTAGCTTGTGTAAGCCCGGGCTGGTTTGACAGATCAGCCCTGCGGCCGACAGACGCACACCCACTCGTACACGCACGCGTACTGACACGCACATTCACACGGGGTATTAAACGCTCCTTCTGTTATTTAACGCTCACTTCGCCGCGTATGGAACGCTAGTTGGAGCCCTGCTCTGGTTGGTGTTTTGACGCCGGGATTTGACGCTGCACTCTGGGCCCAGACTTGGACTGAGCCGCCTGCTCGTACTCCGGGACGCGCATGGTCCACTCACTCATGCACACGTGCACACACTTGAAGGCAGATGGACCCACTCACCAAATGCTGCAGACCACTGTCAGGCTGCTCAGTTTTCTAATATTTAATAAAAGTTTCCCTCCTTCAAAAGTAGTAGAAATAGTTTTATGAGCATCTGAAAAAATGCTCTAGTTGTAGTTCTGTATCCGGTTCTTTAAAAATGTTTTCTATAGATGCAAACTAACTTAAAGGTAAATTGCATTTAGTCACAAGGTTCTCTAAGGGGTTGTGTGCTTCATGTTACATAATGAGTCATGTAATGCTCACAGTCTGCCGTTTTTATTGAATGCCTCAGCCCTGCAAAAGCATTTCAATTCGCTGACATTTTTCAAGTTACAACTCCAGACTTTAATCTTGTTTCTATAGGGGCAAGTGTTATAAACTAACGCGATGCATAATTGCGAAGTAAAATTAAAATGACGTGGAGTTTAAAATTGTTTGAAAATGGAATCCGAGAAGTTTGGCGTGCAGTTGTATTCATTACCGGACTTTGACTGGGTCATTCGCACACGCCAACTTGCTTTGATTTAAACCTTTCCGTAGTAGCCGCGGTTGCATGCTTAGGACTGTTGTCCTGCTGACAGATGAATCAGTCTTTTTCAGCCTTAAGCATGTTTTCTTCCAGGATTGCCCTCAGATGCTGACCAGCATCCCTGTCCTTGCTAAACAAACTTTGTCCTGTGTTTAGTTGAATCATCTTTGCTGTTACATTTAGATGTCCTGCCCTTGCTCGAGGAAGGCATCTCCATACATAATAGTTTTCTTTCAACAATATTTGCTCCTTTGCACTATTCCGTAAAGTTAAGGTTTGCGGAATACGTGACTAACAGTTTTCCCACCAACCGGTTCTCTCAGCTGTGCTTTTCTGCACACTAGAGATTAAATTACACACAAATGCATGCTTTTCCATTTAAGTGACTTCTGAAGACATTTGGTGGCATTGGATTTTATTTAGGTGTGTCAGAGTAAAAGGGAGTGAATTATGCAAGTCAAGCTTTTCAGATTTGTAGTTTTGACAATGTATTAAACCATGTGTTTTCCTTCTACTTCCCAATTATGCATCATATTATGTATGTCACGTACAGTTTTAATATAATGCCTTAAGGTTTGTAGTTGTAATGTGGCAAAATGGGAAGTTTATGAATACTTTGCAAAGCATTAAGCTTATTGAATAATAGAGAGACCCCACCTTCTTGCAAGTTTTTCTCACCATGAATTCAGAGATTTTAATGTTGCCAGGGGAAAATTTGGTTTCTCTTTGCTTTCCCTTCCGTCGCCATCTCCCCAACCCAGACCAGAGGAGACTCCTCAGAGAAATCAATTGCAACATAAATGCAGATCAGAAATACATTGGCCATCATTTGCCTCGCACATTTGCAACCGTTTCCCCTTTAAAAGTCCTTGTCCCTGCACCACAGGCTGTGTAATAATTAAATCGCTCAGTGTTAGCACTCAATTCAAACTCTTGAAAGGGTGTGAGCTCTCTGAGCGGTGCTGCTTTAATTTCATTTTGGAGTGTGCAGAGAGATGGCGACAGTCTAAACGCTGCGTGTTGCTACTGCGGCCGAATTCAGCATGCAACAGATGCACCTGAGTAGAGCGTCGTTAACTCTGCAAGGTGAAAACAGTAGACAATAAATGGCAGAATGAGCATTAAAACCAAATAGATTCAGTCCAAATGGCTTAAATTAAGTAACTTTTATGTCCTGCCCCTGATACCTCTTCATTAATCATTAACCATCAGTATAAATCCAGTCTTTCTATTTCTGGGTTGATGATTAGCCCTATACAGGTCTGTCATTCGCATATTGCTCTGCTATGGAATAATCCATTGAATATTTTCCAGCAAGTGGCAGCTAACGTGTCTTTTAAACCTAGTCTTTAATATTGTGCAATCCAAAATTTTATATGTAGGTCTTGTTCTTCGTTCGGTGCAGAAATGTCTCAATGCTTTCAGGGAAAACACTTGGAAAATGCTGGCTCGGTTTCTGACGTAGTGATGTAACAGGGTAGCGTGAGGAAAAACGAGGATGGATGGAGCCCCATGTGACCTGGCCTCGTCTCCTCCTCTTTTCCTCAAGGCCATGACTCCTTGTAGGAGATAAGGGTGACCTTATTCGGTCCCTCGTAGCATGCCGCTCTCCAGAGGGCCCTCTCTCTCCGTGACCTTTTCTGTGTGTCTTATTTTCTCCTCTCCTTTCTAAATCACCTACTACTCTGCGGTAGGGCGTGAGCGATCAACGCTTAGATCTGTAGAGCATCCTCTTATGTAACTCTGTGCTCTGCTCTGTTTCTGATGTTCAGTGATGTCAGAGCTTGGAGAGGCAGGCGGGATGCTGGGAAATCCAGTGTTGTCAGGAGATGTCCATGCACGAAAGGCTTAGTTTCACATCTTTTTCCTGGGATGGCTTTAGAAGTAAAACAGTGGATAATGAACAGTTTGATTGGATATTTGTTGTGATATCTTGGTATGAGAAATGCCACAGACATGTAATCAGCATTATTTGGAAATGCCTCAGTTGTTGTTTCACTTTTAAAACTGGTGGGTAAGAGATTGCACATTGGCAGAGCTTTCTCAGTATTAGAAAGGAATGGGTGCTGGAAAAAGGTTGCTGTTAACATAAAAGCAGCTAATGGAAAGTTGAGTGGACGAGAAAAGGTGATGTAAAACGATAACTGCCTCCTGCAAGAGTATCAAACTGTACTGACACTTTAGATGTGTCCAACTCAACTGAATCAAATGGCTGAATCAGCAGCAGGTGCCAAGTTCTATGAAGCCTGCTAACCCATTTCTTTTGTAGTGTTTAGGGAGTAACGCCCCTAAAAGTTGGAGGTGACTGACCCTTGTTGCCACTGTTTTTTCTTTTCTTTTTTCCTGTTCCTTCTTTAAATTTTTATTTATTTATTTTGTCTTATAAACTGGGGTGCGCTGGACACCGGAGATGATAAATACTCGTTTGAATTTCACGTCCCATATTTTCCGTGAAATGCAAATGCTCCTGTCGTCTGCCTGATTAGTGTTTTCCAACCATGGTACACACAGCCATAATTAATCTACATACTTGGACTAAAAAAAAATTTAAACAAATTCTAGTATTTTAGGGTTTTATATAGAAAACACTTCTTGTTACTCTAATGAAGACGTTTCTAAATGGTTTTCCCTTGAAAAAAAGATAAAAAAAACAACTTCTGTTATAAATAAAAATAGGGAAGTTGAAAGTTTTAGCAAGTTTTTACTTTTCTTTTACTAAATTGCCCTCATTACTGTATATGCATTGTTTTAATTTACTACATAAAACCAATAAAAAAAGAACATACAGTTGTTGCCAAAGATTCTTGCGTCTGTAAGTGATTGATTTCAGCAAATCAGTGAAAAGTTGAGCGAAAGGAAAACGTGGCGGAATAAGGTGCACAAGGAAATCTGCAATTTTGAGAAGATTGTGAAGCAAAAACGATGGAAGTCGCACGGTATAGGTTGAACAGACTATACTTGTATTTTGATAAAACATTAGCACAAAATGTGTAAAGAAAATCTGATGTAAACATTGATGCAAAAGAGGAGACAAAAACAGGCTAACCATATCTGCTATGGTTTTAAGTGGATGAAATCCATCCATCCATCCATTTTCTATACACCCTTGTCCCCAGTGGGGTCGGGAGGATTGCTATCTTCAGCTAACGTTCCGGGCGAGATGCGGGGTACATCCTGGACAGGTCGTCAGTCTATCGCAGGGCAACACAGAGACGGACAAGACAAACAACCATACACACATACCCAGGGACAATTTAGAGAAACCAATTAACTTGACAGTCATGTTTTTGGACTGTGGGAGGAAGCCGGAGTACCCGGAGAGAACCCATGCATGCACAGGGAGAACATGCAAACTCCATGCAGAAAGACCCTGGGCCGGGAATCGAACCCAGGACCGTCTTGCTGCAAGGCAACAGTCAACAGTGCTACCAACTGCGCCACTGTGCAGCCCAGTGGAAGAAATCAATATGAGATTATTTTGTAAGTAGAATATTCAGCTGATTGAGTGAAAATGAAAGGTGCTGTATGCTCTGTGGCCTTCCTGTCATGAAGGAAATTCCAAGTGGTTTCCTGCTGTATTATTTGGCACCAAGGCTAATGTCATTTGGCAAGTCAAACTACATTAAGAGAAAGGAATGTGGCAAATCCTCCTGTATAATGTTGTTGCGGGGGGTTTTCTGCTGTACGACAGCGTCACTGCCGATAAGCATGCTGTCATGGCGAACACGACAAGAGATTATCAGCAGGCTTCGCACCGGCCTTCCCACAGACCACCGGAGGGTCCCACTGTCACTGAAATAATGTAACATCAGCCTTCTGGCACACAAACACACTTTTAGAGGCATTACATCAGATCTCAGGCAGGCGGCAAGCTCCAAGTTTGTGGTTTGTTTGTTTTCATTTTGGCTCCTCCCTATTCTTTTTTTCTCGTAGTAGGTTGAGTTTCATTTTGTTCTGTTAGAGGTTTTACAGTTGTGTCTGTTGAGCAGCGGTTTCCACGTAGATGGTTACCACAACACCCCCGCCCCCTGGCTTATCTGTCGCCATGTCTTCGTGCCATCAAACAACTCCTCTGAGGCAGCAGGAGTAATAAACTGGCAAAACTGACGTTATTGGCCAAAATGGGTAAGAAAGATGGATTATTACGCCGCCGCCTTTTGCTCTTATTAGCACGAGTCAACTTGGCTCTGCTGAAATACCACCAGGGCCGCTCACAAACTGGCTTTCCCTCAATGGGAATGCTTGGCACCGGGAACCAGGAGGTTTCCCTTTGCCAGGATGACATTTGTTGGAGCAGGACTGCCTTCGCTCTGTGCCTGCTAGGGCCATTTTGGTTAATGAAAGTGGGAGAGGAGTGAAGTCACTGCTTCATTTGCAGATATGGTTTTAAAAAACGAACTCCCAACACAATAAAGCGGCTAATTTTCCTTCTGTCATAAACCACGCGGTGTTGTGGAATACAAGTGCTGTCCCTCGAGAGTCAATATTGCAGTGGCAATAACATCTTCAGATTCTGTTTACCTCTAGGGCCGTAAATAATCAGCTAACAATCAAAGTTCCTTCCTGCAGATGGACTAGTGAAGAGCACTGAGAATAATAAAGTGAGAAAAGGTGCAAATTTATTCATTTTTAAATGCAGCACTCACCAGTGAGCAGATGTCACACATGTATTCCTTTTGTATTTACATAAAATGATGCTTTGCGTCTACGAGCTCAAGTTTGGCTGTTTAAACATCAAAGCATCACTACGATATAATCTCACTTCCTGTCTGATAGTGCTGACAGTTGAGATTGGCGGTGATGAACTGTTTCAGGAAACAAAGACAGATGACAAATTCATTCAGGCTTTTGTCTCAGTCATCCATGTTTATAATCAAACTACCAAAAATGTTGCACTTGAGCGGTTCTGTGGCTACTACTCAAATATATCGTTCAGCCTTATATTAGTGCATAAAAGCAAAGAGAAGAGATTATCCTAATAGGGAGTTTAATGCTGTTGCATTGCTGCAGTTCCACTGTATAGTTGAATAGCAACTAACCCGGATTACCCTTGTTTCGGAAAAAAAAAGGAGATTCGATTTCCCTGTAAAGCTACTGTTGCTCAAATTTTCTTCAACCCCTGAATTAGAAGCTGAATGCGTTTCCTATGGTGAAGAAAAGCTGCATTTTTATTGCTCCTGATTTTGTAATCTGTCACACTTGAGGAACTCTGAATGGACCTGTTCCACTGCCCAGTTGGTTTAGGAAGCTTTGGAAATCCCTCTTTGATCCATTGTGTTTTTTTTTTTATTATTATTATAATCTTGTATCAGGATTGTGGTTTTAACCCACTGGTTGCATCGAGTGCCTACAATACTTGTGTGGTGGGAAAGACCTAAAGAAGTGTTCTGGTGCCACAGTTGGTGGTTTGACTGGAAACATTCAGGTTTCCTATAAGGAAACTCTGCGGAGCAGTGGATGAAGCTGTTCTACAGAAGTATTCTGGGACAGATATTACCATAAACCTCAATATGATTTGTTCGTATTAATAATTCACCCCGGTATTATAATAGGATCTGAAACGGGACATTTATTTTATTTTTTGTACGGGAAATGAGGATGGCTATGTATGAGATTGCATAAAAACCTTGTAGAAACTTAATCGTTTTGTTTTAAAAATAAAAAAAGTTAAACACAAGTCACACTGATTTAATGTGACTTGATTCTCCATTAGCCATGATTCAGTATGTTTTGATTTGTGATGTGATTTAATTCAGTGGGCTAAACAATGTAATAAATTAGGCAAAGAAATTAGGATTTAGAACTAAATGAGAAAAATTATAAAAAAAAAAAATCCTCATTATATCCTTGTATTTTTAATACTTCCAGAGAAAAATTTTTTAAAATGTATCTGAGCATATCAAAGCTGTATAAAATCAGTTAATCTCTGTTATTGCTATACTTGCGTGAAAACTTCTATGCTCAAAAGAGCTTTCTGATTTCTCTTTTCCAGCTTCATTAATCAGTCCTTTCTTTGCTTTCACTTCCAGTTTGATTATTAAAATGACATTGAAATAATTAATTGACTTCCAGTTTCAGTGTGTTCAGCAATGATAAGTTTTTCTTTTGCTTTCGGTACAGATCTCTAATATACAGCAGGCTGCTACCTGAGCCGGAGTCTGCCCCCCGATCTCAGTGCCACGTCTGTTTTTTACAGTCTGAGACTTTTCTCCTTCTGACTGTGTATGCGTGCGAGATGTTTCCCTGGTTGAGGAATTAGACGTTGGTTTATGTTATGACTACCAGTGGGGTCAAAGATCAGCTGAGTTTAGCTGGGTTGCCTTGAAGCATGACTCCATGGTGACCCGGGCCTCTCTGTTAGTGCACACCAAGCATTTTTTTGTTTGAGGAAACTTTCGTGGTCCCCTCCCACCTCTCTCCCCAACATCATATTTCCAAACCTTTCAGATGGAGGCATGTGCACCAGCGGTGGTTACTTTACTTTCTCTGCTTATATAGAGCAAATTGTGTTTGACAGAAAATGAAGTCAGACACAAGCTGAGCCCAGAAAATTGCATTTGTTAATGAAATTACCAGCTCCAAGGTCTCCGAGTCGGTTCCTCAGAGCGAAGGCTTTATTCAGGCGGCTTGTGGTAAAAAATAATGAGAAATTTGTTTGTCATTAAGTTACAACTGCAGGTGGGTGTGGTATGGGTTGCAAGGAGAATGCTTGATAACGGGTAACAAAAGTGAGTCACCTTTCAGTTTATTATAAGAATGCCTGTGGTTTATCTCCCTTCATTTCTGTTGTCAGTATTACATCTGTAATCTGTTGTTTATTTAAGTCACATGCAGTTTTAGATGGTAAATCTTGATTCCTAAGTTTTTTTTTTTTTATTAAGTACATACTTTATTGTTTGACATCATAACATGCATTTCAAACTCAGATACGAGTTAAATACAGAAAATAATTTTCAAGTAATAATTTCAGTAAGAGGAAAAAAAGCTTTCCAAACCAATCTGTCCCTATGGGGGACGGGAATAATTTCCCCAGAATCCTCATACCTGCTAGCTTTTTTGTTGCATTGAGGTGCAGACATGATTACCAAACCTCAAAACTCTATTATCCTAATGTTTATTCATGATCTAATTTTCAAGAATGCTGAGGAAGGAAACCACAAGCACGTAAGTGGAGCAGCAAGACAGTTTACAGTGAACACACAAGGTAAATCCAAGTCATGGTGCACATCAGCCTTTACACCATGGCTTTGAAAAGTGTCTCGCCATATGCAGGTGCTGTCAAAGTAAAAGGAAGTACTTTGAAATACCACAACATCACACGGTTTCATCTGAGAATATCACAGAGGTAGGATAGCCCTTATATGAAATGCAAAGACAGCACAGTTGCTACAGTTCTCAATTTCTGATGTTGTCAGCTAGCATGTTGCGTGTGCAACTGAAAAACAGCAGCTTACTATGAAAAATTGAGTTTTAGTTACTGATAAAGTGCGAGATGTTGGACTCGTTATTTTTTTCCATGGCACGAGTAGCGTTTATTCATCAATTGAGGAAGACAGGGAAAAATGGCTGGAAGTCTAAGTTCCACTACTTGTGTTTTCCGTCCATAGAATATTTTTTAAAAACTTCCAAGGTGTGTTTGGGTAAATATAAAATGGGCCATTATCCCCTCTTTTTTTGCGAGCAAAGTTTTTGACCTTGGAACTCTATGGTGGATAACTTTCTTGCCTGGTCTCTTTCTTATCTTTGAATTATGAACTCTGATCTTATCTGAGACAACTGGCGCCTGCGGTATTTTAGAGGTTCTTTAATATCTGCCTGGGTGACTCTTTGATGCACTCTTTGAGAAATCTTAGTAGACTGACCAATTCTGTGGAGATTCACCACTCTAATATTTTCATCCATAACAATAGGTGCAAGGGACTTTGTTTCTTATCCTAAGTTATTTAGATGTGTCGCTTTTTGCGATATCACTCACTATTTGAGTGATATCTTGATACTAGTGGTGAGGCAGTAATTGGGTGTAGATTACAAATTTGAACTCAAGCTTCAGAAATATGTTTAATGGCAGTCCATGATTTAATTGTGGGATAATTACTCCGTGACATGAATTAGGTTGATTAATAATCAGGTTATCATATTCAAATATCTACCTATGGGCAATTTACATAGAGCAAGAAATTAGTCATACTTTTGAACTATTGGACAAACTCGGAGCACTCAATGAAAATCCATGCATGAAAACAGTCGACCTCCGTACAGAAAGATTCGAGGTCAGGATTTGAACCTGTAAAGCTCTTGCTGCAAGGCCACAGTGCTAACCACTGCTCAACCATGCAGCCAGTAGTAAAATGCGTGATTACATAAAACGTATGTTTCTGAGTCATAGTTCAGTTGGGTAAGAATGGACTCTGAGATTTAAAGTTTGGGGCATTCCTGAAGGAGATGAAACAGAAAATGATTTATGTGCTTGATGACTTGGATCCTGTATGATACTTGGTGCTTTCTTTCTGCAGGGAGTAGTTTGGATGAATTGTAGAAGAAGTTGTTCTCAGCAGTCCTCATCAATAACTTATGATGACACTCTTAACAGCTTTGCACATCAAGTCTGACATTTTCATCCATGGCTATTGGCAAAAAGCTCAAGCTCAGTTAGATTGGATCGAGAGCTGCAAATATACATTTTTAGATCTTGCCAAAGATGTTCAGCTGACTTCAGCTCTGGAGTTTGACTAGACCATTCTAACACATTAATTTTCATTGATGTATGAACTGCTTTAGCTCTGGCTGTTAACTCTGATCAGCTTCCTTGATATTTGGCATACAACATCCTTCGCCACGATAAATAATTAAATTCTGTATGGTATGCTTGTTTAAATTATTGGCTTTCTGTATATGGTTGTTGATGAAAGTTGTGCTTAAATAATTTTGAAAAACTGCTTTTCAAGAAAGAGCAAAGAAAATCTGAGGAAGAGGCCTGCCTGTCGATTAAAATTTGTATCAATTCAAATCAGCATTTTAATACTAGTTTGCCTTTGCGGGGATAAAGCACTGGTTACAATAAACCCAGAGAACATGTTTCTATTCATACCTGTTGTTTGCCAAGTAGTGGGATGGAGGGCACCACAGTGGGAGGTCCAGAATGCAAAGTTAATGCCAAGCTCTCAGAGGCGTTGGCGCGCTTTTCCTTGTGCACGTGTGCACGCATTTGCACAAGATCTCGGAGACTTGCTGATCTGGCAGACGGACACATTCCTCACACGAGTTGTCTCAGCTCCTGCCAGTCGCCTAATATTGGTGGAAAGTCCAAACTCATTCAGTTTCCTGCAGGCATTATCATTCACGAACCCTATACATGTCGACACAGATCCGTTGGGCGCATACATGTGTGAGCAGTATATGTTGACACGTTTGAGGTGTGTGCTCTATATTTCTGTACCGCATTTGAGCGTTTGATCTCGGAGACGGACTCGTGTTTCCCTGAATGTGGCTGGCCCAGAAACTCAATATTCAAATGGGAGGCCTCCAGCATGTGATAAGTGCGCACTATCCTCAGTGAGCACTGGACACCGAGATGTGAGCGAGCTGTACACAATTGTCTCACACTTGAACAAAAGCTTATTGACAAATCTTTTCACATCACAACTAACTCATGAAAGCAGCTGTTTTTTTTTTTTTTTTTAGCTCATGTGTCATCATGTTAAATTTGACTCACCACTACCCTTTTACAAACCTATTTTGCTTTTATGTGTAACGTCTATAGTGTTCTCCATTTTTCTAATTTCCTTGAGCTTAAAGAACACTCGGCCAGGTATGCTTTCTAAGTAACCAGAAAAACATGTAGAACAAAATACCGCGGCTTTCCAGGGAAGTAATTTTTTTTTTTTTTTATGGGACTGAGGACAGAAATAGAAATCTGTCTGAGCCACAATTTTAAATTCTAGCTGAAATTAGAGAAATATGATCTCTTCATCTAATCATACCTGCAATAAAACATTTATCTTTAAATACACAAAGAAAGAATAAGCTGGAAGCCACAATAGGGAGGTAAGAGAGATTGGGCAATCTGTTCGGGAAACAGGGGAAGTTATTCGTGGAGCTTCACCTTGCAGTGTAATGTTCCTCTGGGAGTTGACGCTGACAGCGGCATCCTCTTGTGTCTCAGGAGACCTGGAGTCTTTGGAAGAAAAGACAGTAGGCCACAGCCACCTGGCAGTGAAATGCCAGCAGTCTGACACCATGTTGTGCACTATTGAAATAGAATGAGGCAACAGACCCACCGCCATGGAAACTCAAAAATCTTGGTTTTCATTTCAATATTCAGTATAAACTGAATTCTAATCCAAAGCTTGCCATTTCCTATCTTTATAGCAGCGATTGATTGATGAGAAACCCGTTCAGAACCACACTTAACAGGGGTGTGAAAGGGAGCTATCACAAAGGGTTTTGCTGTATAACTGCCTGGCTTGAACGATGAGGCTGAAAGGAGGCTCAGATTGGAGTTTGTGTTCTCCAGCCAGCATCCCTGCCCCGTGTCCAGACTGGCTGAAGTCCTGCTGGAGCCCTCGAAGTGACAGGCCCTTCCCTAATTCCACATCAGTCCCAGAGTCAGCAGCAGACATGACCCTGCAGAGTGAGCGTATGAAAAGCAGACGACTGGAAACAAGCTAGACTGTTTGTGTTGTATCAAGTGTTTGCACTAAAAATACATAGTTCAGTCCACTAGATCCACTTGTTTTTCCTGTGTGTGTGTGTTTGTGTCAAGTGTTAGCTGATGGAAGGTGAACCCAGATACACTCTTTCACTTTCCTCCCTACGTGTGTTGCTTAAGCTGGAACTTGTACACAACTACTGCCTAGTTGAGCATCATTTAAAAATCTCTAATGGTGTGTGTGGGTATATATAGTAATTTCTACAGATTTTCCTCTTCTGTTGTTTAGTTAGCTCCAAAAAGTTATTTTCGTTTCAAGAAATATGTGAAAATAAAAAAGTGCAAGGACATAGCTGCCAGGAATGCCTCTGAAAGCTGCTGAAGAATCATGACCTTATATCTGCGACACTGAATTCAAAACGTCTACTGTTCCAAGTCGAGTTCGTAAATGAATATTTTTTTGGGTGATTTATGTATTAAGGAGGATGAAGTCAGGAGCAGTAAACCAGGACCCCGTCATGGTGGGAGGGTAAGGTGTGGTTTAAAAGACCTCTGTGGGAAGGCCAGTCGGCTTGTAAATCACCGCTATGGAAAATAACCACTTTGAACCAAAAATTCTATTCTTACAGCTCTTACATACTGGCAGGATTTCACTAAATGATGTAATTTCTCCTCTTGTTCTGACCAGCATTGTCGCACTGTACAGTCAGTAATCTGAAAATGTAAACAGCATGACTGAGCTGGAAATGTTCCCACGAAGACGGACTGGACGCACTATTAAGAGAAGACGCCAAGAAACTTGGGTTAACTGGAGGAACTGTAGAGATCCACAGCATGTAAAAGACACAGCAACCATGTGGAAGAAGGCGCAACATACTTTTGTTTTTAATTTAGATTTCAGTTTATACAAAAATTTTGACTTTCACGATGAGGCTGAAAGGAGGCTCTACTATGAATTACTTTATCCAAATCAAAAAAGTTAAATTTTGCCATTTCAATGTGGCATTATGTAAAAAAAAAAAAAAAAAAAAAAAAAAAAGTTCAAATGGTATGAAAATGTTCAGATTACATCATAGGTGCCATTTACAGTTCCTTCTTTGCTACACTTGCAGCTTTATTTTCAAAAGAAACTCATGGCTGTTCAAACATACGTTACAATGCAACAGAGATATGGAGTGATGCAACGCAGCTCTCCTGTGGAAAATCTGACTTTCTCAGAAGGATCGAGGTGTAAACAACCCTGAACTGTCTTAGCAGCATATCCCCACCGCCTTTTTTTCAAACGTCTGTGTCGTGGAAATATTTAGCAGCGAGACTTTTCTCCTCATTATTGCACAGACTGGCAAGATTCATAAAAAAGTTCAAAGTTTAAACTGTGGTATTATGTTCCCACTGGTCATATAATGTATGGCCAGCAGCTGTATGCACACTGAAACCTCTAAACCAAGTTCTAAACATTAATATAGGGTGAAACAGAAAAAACAATGCAAGTCTTTTATGTTCAGATAAGAATGCATTAACAGGTTTTATTATTAGTATTTCGCAGCAGTGCTTTTGCGGGGCTTAAATTATTGATTACTGAGCTGACTATTGGAGCACAGACTTCTCATTAAGCATGCAGATGCACACATACAGTGCATGTGTCTGGTTTGCACAGTGCCCATAAAAAGTCCGTAGAGAACTCAAAACAGCTGGCAGCCAGACCCAGCAGGGTGTGTTTTCTTGCTCCACTTATTGCCATTTAGCGGCGTATTCTTTCTCAGGCTGGCATGCTGGTGTTTAGCAGTTTTCACTCTGTAAATTTAAGTCTTGTGGCACTGCATTGGATTGAAATGCATGAGTGCAGTTTAACTGAAAAAGTCTGAGAAAGTTCTTACTGTAGATTAGAGGTGGTGGGGAGAATTAAAGAGGAGTTGAAGACAGAAAGTTTTGAGCAGAAAATGGGTCAGACATCTGAGAGGGCTGCATTTCCTTTTTTCTTTTTTTTTTTTTTTAGCGAAGAGCTTCGAGACAAGAAACGCTTGCATCTACTTCTCTCTCTCCCTTTTCTGGCCTTAGATTAGCGTGGATGTTTTTCTAGTCTCCACTTTGACTGTTTGGGGAAAAAGTGGGAAAAGACGAGAAAATTATTATGCTTGGCATATCTGCAGAGGGCGAACTTTAATTTGGACTCGGCCCAGCTGATCAATCTCCACCTTGGCTCTGTTACAGCACCGAGTGAGAGTGTTTGTATGTGAGCAAGGCCACATATAACAGCTAAGCCAACCTCACCGTTCTACAAGTAAAGCTCCCCGGATTAATTCCACATGGAAATTACCTTTTCTACACAGAGCCGAGGAGAAAAATACAATTAGATTAGAGCTGGAATTAGTGCTAATGGGCTGCGTGTCGGACCCATACGTTACGAAATAAAATTTTTTTTGAAACTCCTCAGTTAAACGCCTCGCTGTAAAATCAAGAGTTCGGTGATCAGCTGGGCGGAGAGCAGGCTCTACACTAAAGCAAACGTAGGGTCATTTGCATAATATGCAAACATATGGAGGTGATTCCGATGGTGGTTTGGTGAAGTGTCAAAGAGCCTAGAACATTTCCTCTATAAGGATTTCCTTTGGCACGGAGAGCACTTAGCAGGCTTCCTTTGGTGGGTTTCGGTTGTAGGCATGGCAGCCTGACTCCCCTCGGACTTCGTTCTGCTGTAAACCCACAGGAGAGGAAGGTGTAAAAGTGTGTTTGTGTTTATGTTGTAACGAGATTACTCCATGGTTTAAGTCAGGAATTCTGTCTATGAAATTTGTTGTATAATCACACCAAGCAGTCTTTTATTTATTTTTTTTTGTTTTTAACTGTTACTTCGGTGTAGTGCCTTTACTGTTTGCGGTTTGGTTGGTGCCATATTGGCAAGCTCATTTAGCTCTGTTCCCTTTTAAAACTATGAGTCAACTGCACAAATTGGTACCAGTACCTGATGATGCTATAATGCCTCTGGATTTTTACCGAAATGCATTTTGGTGATATCGTTTTTTTTTTTTTTATTTAAATTTTTCTTTTGTTTGTTAGTTTGTATAGTAGATCATAGGGCTGGTAGAGAGATATGGTAAGCATTTAAGGGGAAATTCATCCACACTGGATTGAGGTAAACAGTTTAAATACATCCATCAAAGCCCAGATCTCCAACCGACTGAAAAAACTCATTTCAACATGCATCTTTTCTGGCTTTTCTGTGCACATTGGAGTTTGCACTACCTCTCTATAAAGTCTAGAAAGTTTATTTTTTATTTTTTTTTTATTTTTTTAGCTCTGGATAAATTTGGAAATTATAACTATCCATCCATCCATCTACTTTTTTTTCTGAGGCATCCCATGTAGGATTAATTTATTCCACATCTTATATTCTGTTGTGAAATGCTGTACATGTGCTGAAATGAGTAAGGACATGGCTGATTTTTTATTTATTTTTTTACATTAAAGAAGATTAAATACCGAAAAAGGCCATTCCATCTACGGCCTTTACAGAAAACATGAGACAGCCATTGCGATGGCTGTTGTAAACCTAAAGATTGTGGTAAAGATCGTGTTTTAATGACTCAAATCAGAGTTAACTTATTAGCAAAGGGTTCTAGACACAGTTCAGTTTTTTCTTTTGCTAATGAGAGGAGAGGTTTTTGGAGTTGCCCTCATTTAGCTATCGTACATAGTTGACTTTAAGCTTGTAGCAGCAGGGAGGGTAGCAGAAGAACTTCTTTACTTCCCATTCTCCCTCAACAGAAATATGTGCACTGTGTTTGGCATCTCATTAAAAATAACTTGAAGCCACAGGAAAGGTGCTATGGTGAAGTTTTAGGGGTTTACACACCACAAGCTATGAAAACTGCAGCATGTCTTAAATGGACAACTGGCCCATTCATAACTGTGAGATACTTCATTATTTCATTTACTGAATTTAATTTTAGTATTCTCCAGGTTTAAAGTAACATGGGAAAACAAAATAATAAGAATAGGGGGAAAAGTTTACATCTCCAGATTTAATTTCCTTTTCCATCCAAATGTTTTGCCCTTCCTTCTTTATTCTCCTTTCCTTCCTCCTTCATGTCTTAAGTCTTTTTAGTGTGTCTGTCATACATAAATGCTGAAACTTAGCTTTGTATATTTAGAAAAAACTGAAACTTTGCTAAGAAATTTTCAGGTGACTGATCTGAGGTAATCATGCAAATACCCACATTTTGAGTATTACAGGCATTACTCGTTTGCCTTCTTGCTTTATATAACGGTGTGTTTAACCTAAACAAAACACAAATTGTAGCTTTGACATGCCCACATTAAAGACTGACAGCATTTCTGTCAGTGCTACTTGTGTGGTTACATATTTATCCTCTTCTGGGTGGCCAGGAGCTGGTTTAGCATATGGATTAACTGAGTAATAAGATGCATGTCCACATTGACTTGCCGTAGACTGTAACGGCATGTGAGCAAATGAGCAGTTCCACTCAGAGACACAGCCGAAGGTCACATGGGAGACTAAACCTCAATATCTTCGATTTAATGATCCAGATTATAACAACCCACCTTTGACCAATTCCACAGGAATGGATTTTAAAGTGAAGACAAAGGAAGGAAGACAATGTCCTTTTTATGCCTCATTATGTTGAAAATTAAAGATGCATACTACCTGCAATGCTAGAAATATTCAGCTCTTTCTGTATCTGAGAAGTCAGTTTGGTTTTGAATTGTAATACTTACGACTTTTACCTTGACTTAACAGTCAAAAGGTAAATGCCAACATCTGTATTTGAAGATAAATGCACTTTTTGTTGTTAATGTCTTAAAAAGTATAAAAATATTGTTGCAGTGTTTTAGCCGTCACCAGGCGTACTTGCTAAAGTGAAATACTGGCTGCCCTAAAAACTTCTAGCTTGTCTTCTTCTTTCATTGCCCTCAACAAAAGACCATGACGCTGCCACCACCATATTTCAATATGGTGCATTCTGGGTAATCTGCTGCGTTAGCCTTTCTTCTTAAAGAGTGTTTTTAACCAATGCTAAACAGTTGATCTCAACTCACTACATTTGTCCATGTATCTTTTATAAGAACTGTTGTGTATTATTGAACAATATAGAAAAGAAAAACTTGACAAGTATCAAATGCTAAAATAAGAAAAAGAAAACAACTTCCATCTGCTCAGTTTTGCTTGTGCAGTCTTAACTCCTAAAGGCCGCCAATTCTGGCTCGTGTTTCTTTTGACACAGAGATATATTTGTCGAGAAGAATTATTTCTTTATCTCTTCATACCAAGATAGGACTGTGTTCGGCTGGAGAAGTCATTGGGAAAAGGTGTTGGTGCTGTGAAGCTGTCAGGCTAAATGTCATCTGATTCAGATATGTAATGTCGCCTATAACTGATTACTGCTAGAAAAGACACTTTTAGAATAGCGAGATCATCGCTTTATGTATTTTGGACCATACTGGTGTCTTTTCTTTGTATTTTGTGAATTTATGAGATGTCTATTAACAAGCATGCACGAAAGCCAAGCATCCGAACTGACAGACTGTGTGCCGGATCTACATTAACACCCTGTTCGGGTTTCCTGATTTGTTTTGTCCTGTCTGGAAAATAAAATGAAATAATTTATACCCTGTCCCTGGCCATCCATCCATCTACCCATCTATCCATCCATCTTTTCTTGAACGAATGATCGAGTGTTTAAGAATGCAAAATGTATCTTCTATCTTCTGTTAGTTGAACATTGTGTTACTTCTGTTCCTTGTTTTGCAGCCCCCTTTAGGATTGAATACAAATGTCCCAGCAGGCTTGTTGTGAGGCAGAGGTTAAACAGCTGAAAGCTGAGGTCAGACGTTTTACATCCGAGTTGAGTGAGCCATTTAAATGCATTGCCTGCTTGGACACAGAAACCCGGGATGTACAAGATAAGGAGAATCCCTGACTACATTTTGTTTAATAAATGACTCCACGTCTGCCTGAATATTTACAGACCGTTGCTATTTGTTTTGCTTTTTTTTCCGTTCATGCAAATGAAAGCATTTTACTACCATTTTCAAGATTACCATGAGAATAATAACACACATGCAATGCAATTATACATGCTCCCATGAAGCATATTCCTACTGCCTGTTTAATTGCTGATATGCTCAGCTGAGAGTGTATTGTAGCCCAGAAAAGGAACAGATGTGACATAATTCAATTTGCCTTTTCCAGAACAATTTATGAGATCCATCGCAAAGAAGCAAAATAGGTTCTGTTCACTGTAAAAAAAAAAATAAAAAAAATAATTGAAGACAAAATAAAAATTGATTAAATGATTGTATATCAAGACCAAAGCTGTTGTTTAGAGATGAAAAAGAAAAAGAAAATATTTGCTTTCTGTGCCTGGATCTTGAGCTTGCATTCGTGCACTATTTGTGCAGAGTTAGGTATTAAGATGTGCATGTTAATGACATTGGGTAATTACTCCCTTTTGCAGCTGAGATTGGGTGAACATGTGTTTTATTGTGAAGGAGAACAATACATTTGAACTGACAAAGCTGTTACATAAGCATTTTTGGAAAACTTCTGGTATGACAGCTTACAGCTGCCTGAAGACGTTTGGTTTGTATTTTCTATAGCATGGATTGTGGCATCGAGCTCATTATTTTAAAGGTGCCGCTTGTTGGCTACAGCCAGATTTGTGAAGTACACAACAAATAGGTAACAGACAAATTCTTCCATGTGAGTTGAGGAGTCCTGTGGGTCTTTTTCCTATTGCCCCCAAAGTAAAACAGGCAAAGAGCAGATTAAGGGAATACCAAGTGTGGGGAATTCCTTCCCAGATACCCAGCACGTGCGCAGTGTTGACCATTTTAAAGTCACGCCATAAACTCCCTTTGATTCCTCGGTTCGTCCTCGTCGTTTCGTTAAAGGATTAGATTGCTAATCCTTTTAGCTCTAAGCTGGTGACATGAAAATCTACCATTGCTTTTCATGGACAGAAGAACATTGCGCCTCTCACTGGGATTGAACTCCCATGTCATCCATGGCTTGGCACATGCATGCATCAGTGGCCATGTGGACTTCATAGTGCCGTGGCTATCTGCAGCATTCGGGGAACTACTTTCTTTCAGGACTCCCCTGTAACTCCCTCACTGTGTGGACTCACTGTCTGACTAGATTCAGCTTCAGATGGTTCAGATATACAGGGCTGAAACAGACTGCTTGTTTCTCTTTGCAGAGTTTGCAGAGACGTTGGCTGGAATGAAGGCTGGGATCGAAAATAAAGGAGCAGCTCTGAAGTGAAGGCAGTTGGCAACCAAGGTGAGAAGTGTTTTCATTGTCATGGATGTTTATTAAGGCTGAAGAAGTTGCTGTTAAGCAAATTATTCTCCACTTCCCTGCAGATGTATTAAAGTGAACACAGATTATTGTAATTTGGGAGTTGCAGTGATAGTTTACCAAAAGGCTACTGGTGCACAGGCGGGGCTGCCGCTATTTTTTATTTTTATTTTTATTTTTGAAGGTCTTGTGTTTACATTAAAAACCTACAATCAAATGTGA
Source organism: Girardinus metallicus (assembly GCA_903067095.1). Classification (NCBI taxonomy): domain Eukaryota; kingdom Metazoa; phylum Chordata; class Actinopteri; order Cyprinodontiformes; family Poeciliidae; genus Girardinus; species Girardinus metallicus. The sequence continues at coordinate 6,772 of CAEGAE010024428.1, read as the reverse complement.
TGCCCTCTGCATGTGGCAGCTTCATCTTTCTTTTTGTTTGAAAGAAATGAAAAGCATAAATGTGCTATGAATAATTCAGGTAAAGTTTACTCCAAAAAAAAAAAAAATCCTGCAGTAGCCCAAAAATCAATGTTGGTTAGATGTCCATCCTATGCCCTCTTTTATCTAGGCTTACTTAATAATAATGTAACAATCATATTGATTATAGTAAAATTCTTTAACTTAGTATATAGTAGGAAGTGACATCAAACATGAAATTATTAATGAAACAAAGCAAAGCAGGAAAATTGTGCAAGATCTGGGGCCTCACGCATAAAAGATTGCGCAGTTTTCACACTAAAACTTGACATACGGAAAAATTTTGAAAAGTGCGACGCACAAAATTTTTTGGATGTATAAAGCTGTGCGCACGCACGTTCCTGCGCACCTTTCCTTTATACATCCCAATTTGCGGGAAATTGAGTGCAGTTGCTGGTCCGCCCTGTCGCCAGCCATAAACACATATGTAAATTAGTATGAATACCTGCAAGTCTGCCATCTCGTGAAGCAATAACCATGGCAACGTCCTTTTTGTAGCAGTATAAATATTTATAATAATAATAACTATATATTTTATTTAAAAGGTGCTTTCAGGACACATAAGGTCACCTCACAAAAATAAAAAGTACATTTTAAAGAAAAAAAAAAAAAAAATTATAAATAAAGAGATCGTGCAAATGCCTGTTTGAACAGTAGCGGTTTCAGCCGGGCACACAGCTTGCCAGGGAGTAATTTGAGTGGGAATGTGGATGTTTATTCTAAATAGTAGAATCATGTGCATAAGTTGTACATTTACAGAATAGAGATGATTTCTGTCCATGAAGGCGATTTCACAAAGGTGGCGGCTCCACTGAAGAATGACTGCAGCCGGACCGGTACCGGTACCACACGGCTCTAAGTTTCGCTCAGAGATCCAGGATGATCAGTCTGGGCATTCTAAACACTAATAAACCATCATCAACATTTCCCACCAATGTTCTCCATCAGAGTGAAAGTGCCCTACATTTACGCGGCTCACCTTCGCGCAGCTACGTGAATATGTGTAATTGTCTACACACCTTGATCACCTTAAAAATAATCAAACCTGTCTGGAGTTAATTTGCTGATCCAAACCTCTTTTCTTTTTCAGTCAGAATGAAATTACCCCATGGAGGCATTTCGGCGTTAATTTTTATACATGCTGACTTGTGCGTAAAATATGGCGCAGCACATTTTTTGTGCACACGCACACTTTATGCATGAGGCCCCTGGTATCTTGCAAAAACATACATGCCCCTTTAACACATTTTGCCAGATCACAGCCACACATTTAAACACATTTTATCAAGATTTAATGTGAGACTCAATCATGTGAGACTCGCTTCTTCACATGATTGTGAAGAAGGAAAACAATGCATCGTTTGCAAAAGTTTTTATAAGTAAAAGTTTGAAGAGTGATGTGCATAAATGTAATCTTTCAGCTTACATGTAAAGTACTTTGTGAGGCAGAAGCTTTGTGATTGCCGCATCCTTATGTAATTCAAATTTGTGGCACCATCATGCTGTGGGAATACTGTAATTACAAAGGATTAAAAATTAATGATCAGATTCTGCAAATTAAACACTAAATTTTCTGACCATCAGTAAGAGTTACCAACCCTAGACTACATTCACGTTGACGAAGTGTAAAGGCACCAGTAAGGATCTTACAGAACAACTCTTGCTGGCCTTCAACTAGGAAGGACTACACAGTTGTCCGTTTTCTTAAAATTGAAAATATTATTTAAAAATTCTAAACACTGACACTTGTCACTACTCCCAGGTGGATGTTTTTAGCAAATTTCAGATTGAGCAGTTCTAAGAGAAATTGTACAAAACCCAATGAGCTGGATAAATGCCTCTACAAGTTGTTGAACCATGGGGTGTACTTAATTTTTTTGCACACACAGTGATTCCATTATAGGTTAATTGTTATTTACCAGTGAATTACTTTTTTCCCAGTGATTTTGTTCGCTTCAGATTGGATTTTCATTAGATCGTGATATGTAGCAACCTAGAAATGAAAGAGGATTTACTTTATTTTTTTTAAACCATGGCTGTACTTTATTGTTCCCTCCTATAATTGCATGCCCTTTGTTTTCTGGAAAAAAAAATGTTGCTTTGGTTCTTTATTAAGTGTCCGCTGTAACATGAAACCTTTTTATGGTGTTGAAGGGCGAGAGATCATTGGGTGCTGACAGGACTCTGAGAGTACACTGTGAGAGGAACAGGTTCTTCTCCAGTTAGTCAGTTGGCACCTAGCCACTCTACATATTTCCCAGATCAGCATTTGCTGCAATCACCAAGATTACTCAAGAGCATTATCTTGCAAAGTGTTTAACTTCTCAGCTATGTCATCTTTATTAGCCACATTCTACCATCAACTTCCTCTCGGCTCACTTCAAAACCGCAAAAACATTCACACAAGTTCCTTTTCCAAAATGTTTTACAAACATTAAAGAAGCATGATTTTTTTTTTTTTTTTTTTCCGTTTGTCATTTTCTTTGTTTGCTCTGAACTTTGCATCATTATGTTTGGACTTTGAGTTTGCAGCAGAATAAATATTCCTAACATGTCTGCAGGATGGGACAGAAAGTCCAGAGCTGGTCTTCTGAGCTGCTGGTTTACTGACTGGAATGATTGTTTGGATGTAATTTAAAGATTAACTGACAGATTCTGGCAGCTGGAACTGATGTGATGTGATTACTGTGATTGTTTTCCCAGAGATTTAGAACTTGGTTATGTTCAGTGGAAAAAAAAACCCACAGTTCAGACAGCTGCTGAGTGATGCTGAAGAGTGACGCTTGTTTTTAGAAGCAGCTAATTTTGGAGAGAGCCTATTTTTTTCTTCTTTTATGCTTTCAGTGAGCTGGAAGAGATTATTTTAGTTTGTGCGAGCAAATGTGAGTGAGTGTATTTTGAGATGTGCAAATTTTAGGTCTGGAAACGGATCTTTTTTTTATATACACTTTGTTTCAGAAGTACAATGTATTTAAAAAAAATGAACAGGCTTAAGTTTAAATTTATTGCGGATCTTAAATATAGACATTCACCTATAACTGGTTAAACATCTGTTTTTAAGTGGCTCTTGTGTATTCTGTGGCCACCAACAAGACCACTTTCCTTGGCAGAAGTTCATTTGAACCTGTTGGTTTCCATCATAGTCCACAAACTTTCAACAGCATTGAAGTCAGAGATTTGGGAAGCTCATCCCTAAAACTCCAAAGCCAGATTAGTGTGTGTTTGGCATCACTTGGCTATGTGCCGAGGGTTAAAAGCAAAGTCTTAAATAGCTGAAGATGACTTTAGATAAGAGATAAATGTTTGAGTTTAACTTTTATGTGCCAGACATGGTAAAACTCCTCTTTTCCATTGAATGGACAAAAAAACTATCATTCCTCAGTAGGCACGGATTGGTGTGAGGTTCTCCCAATACGGATAACCCTAAGTAAAAGTGTTGGTTTCACAGTATTACAGGGTAAAGTAAGTGACTGAGTGAGTAGGCTGATTGATGGGGAGGTAGATAGATGGTTTAATTGGTGGATTGATGGATGGATGGATCACTGGCATGCTGGCCCTAGGTATGGATGGATTAATGGGTGAATGGAAGAGTGGGTTGATGATTGATGGGTAGAAAAGTAGATCGATGGACTGACTGATGAAGTGATGGATTAGTGGGTTATAGGGTGTATAGATGGATGGAGAGTTGGATCGATGTTTGTGTTGATGGGTGGGTTAATGGATCGATGGGTGACAAAAAATTGATGGTTTAATGGGTAGGTTGATTGATTGATAGTAGATTGATGGAATGAGTGGTTTGATTTATAAATACATGGGTTGATTGGTGGTTGGATGATTGGGTGGGCGGGGTTAGGGATGGATGGAGTGGGTAGATGGCATGGTCGGGAGTTGAGTGATTGGATGTAGTGATTTTTGAAAGTAAGTTGTTGGAGAAAATACCTCACATTTCAAATTCTTCAAATATATACCATCGGCTTTTCTTATGTTCATTTGCTAAATTTGCATCTCAGCCATTGTGTTGTTTTTTTGCGATCAGTTATGATATAGCACTGATAAAGTTTCTTTCTCTGCATCATCTAACTAAAACAGGAATTATTTGATCAGTTTATTCCATATTGACACTGGTGGTCCTGTGGTTTGACTGTCGTTTACTCCAGTGTTGATACTCTAACCTCTCATGGTGCTTCTATCCCCCAAGGAGAAACTGAGCACAACCAGTTTGGAAGTGAAAAATGATGCTCGCATTCGGGCATCTGCTACTGTCGGAATGTTCTCGGTGTCATTGTTAGTGGAGGTTTAATTTTCTATCGTGTTTAGATGATCAAATGCGAGGCTAATAAAAGCAGCTTCTGTCAGCGGACTGAGAGATCGTACGGACGCACATCAAACCCTCAGGTGGCACAAAGATCGCCTGTCCCTGCCCATCTGCTATTCCCGTTGGGGAAAATCTCCTTCCTGCTTGGGATCACAAACACAGAAGAGCATATGCCCATCTGGGCACGCATTCCTGGCTGCAAATGCAAATATATACACACATATAATCAAACAGACGAATATGCATAAACCGAAGCGTGTACACCGACAAAATGCATAAAGCAAGCTGCCTGTTATGTTTGAACCTGTACATAAATCACTTTTGAACTGCATGTTTTGAATGTGTATTAGGAACGGCGGATCAGAGCCAGGGGCTGAATTGCTTCAGCTTTCTGCCAGTGTGACTGGCAGAAAACAGTCACCCTGGCACCTGGTTGGGCACTCCCACCATATGCTTTTGTTTTTTTTTTTTTTATGTAAGCTGTGCTTTGAGTTTGAAGCTCTCTGACGGCTGATGAACTTTATGACGGATGATGCTGTGAGGAAACGACACTGCGTGACATTTAAACAGATACGCTAAACAGCCAGATGGATGTTTCTTTATGAATGCTGTCTCCTTCTCTGGAGGTGACATTTAAATGTGCTTTTTTTATTTTTTTTGTCGATAATCGATAAACTAACCCAATAAGCTGTCTTGAAGCCCTCGGTTGTTCAGACGGAAAAGAGTTGCACCAATTTAGTTTTACTTGCCAATAAAGATTGTAATGTATTCAGTCGGACAATGCTACAGAATGACATTTCAAGGAAGGGTAGGCTGGCCATATCCGGTAAAGTCGTTTCTAAGTGAAGATGTTGGCAGATTGGATGCTCATTAGGTTTTCATGGTAAGGTTTGTTGGTATGTAGCTGTAATATTGGTCTAGAGCAACCGAGGAAAGGAGCATGTGCTGTTTTATGAAACAGTGTGGTTTCTTGGACAGCTTTGTCATTCACAGAAGGAAGTGGTTTTATGCCTCCTTTCAACAAAGTACAAAATGTTCCTGTTTTTAAAGCTGTCTCGTGGCTCTGTCATTTCACGAATTCATGTGCAATCTTGTCTGCCTCTGTCCTAGAGGTGGGGTATGTGTTTGGTGTCGGAGGAAAGACTCAAAACCCACATTCAGAAGATGTGTGATTGTCTGCGGTGTTGGCAGCATTTTGTAATGATTGCTGATATCTCAGTTCTGTTTTTGAAATGCTACCATTTGGTTTATAAAAATTAACAAATGTTTGAATTTTGCTTTTTTTTTACATTTGCAAACTGATGCCTGGGCATTTTCCTTCTGGATTTTCTCCTTGAGAGTATAATTTGTAGAAGCCTTATTTACAGCATTATTTAAGCTCAGTCCCAGGCCATCCTAATACCACCATGTGGTGTGGCTGTAATCTTATTCACACCTTCTTGTCAGTTTTTAACAGAAAATTTTGGCAAAAATCTCAGAGGTCATTAAGTAGTTTTTTTTTTTTTTTCTTTGAGAGGCAGGCTTTTATATCTCTTCTAAGACAACAGGGCTTGATAAATGAATGAAAACTACTTTCTGTTATTTACTCAGGTTACATTTATTGGATATTACAAATTATATTGATATGAAACATTTAAGTGTGACAAAAAAGCAAAAAAACAGAAGAAGCCTGCAAGGGCAGCACAAACTTTTTCTTGTGTTATTTCTAATGCACTCAATCCTGATATAAATAACTTCTGCTTTGCATCCATTGCCTAACCGCTTTTCCATGGAGGTGGGATACACCGAGAGATCGGTGGTCCATCAGAGACATACAGGACCAACATGCGCACACCCTCATCCCTTGCGTACATAGGAACAAAATGCAAACTCCATGCAGACCTTGATTAACACCCAGGATTTTCTTGCTGCAAGGCAACAGTGCTATGTGTACAGATACCTTGCTTATGTCAGTGAACTAAATGTTAAAGTTCACTGAAATAATGCTGTGGTCTTGTATTGCATCAGAGTGGAGCACGTTATCACTTCCAGTTTCATAACATTTATGTTCAAACGAGTTTTTTTTTGTGGTTACTTAAAAGCACAATTTCCAAACAACAATTTTGTCAGTTGTCAATTTCTGCCCCCAATTTGCGTCCTTTGACTGGGTCATTCTAAGACATTAATGGTAAATTGCAAAATGTGTAGCTTTGTCCATCATCTGAAAATAGTATACCCAAATAAGGTTTTGCCACCGATAGTTTCCATGCATTTCCCCTCTGTTCCTCTGTTTTTTCCATTCTTTCTTCCGTCAGTTTGTTTGTTCATTCATTCATTCATTCATTCATTCATTCATTCATTCATTCATTCATTCATTCATTCATTCATTCATTCATTCAT
>CAEGAE010024425.1:0-26041 GCA_903067095.1 Girardinus metallicus | reverse complement strand
CTGATCACTAATAGATGGGCTGTTTGTGATCCTGCCTCTTTATTATTACATTGAATTAATTTCAGATTTTTGTATAACTTTTCTTCAAGTTAACAAAGTGAGCTATTATTGTTACAGGTTCATTTTCTAAACTACAGAAAAGTAACTTAGAGAAACTCAATGTGAAAAACTGGACTGATGTTGATATGAGATAGTATCACTGCTGTTATGTTAGATTTACCAATGTTTTATTTTATCTTTTTTTATCTGATTACCCGATTAATCATAAGAATAATTGATAGATTACTAAAATATTCGTTTACAACAGCCCTAGTTTGGCTGTTCAATAACTTGCTGGCAGAGCGCTGAAAAATGACCCGGCATATTTCTGCACCAGGCTGTTCCGATGTTCGGACCAGGCAACTTTCCCAAAGTGTCCAAAATACTAGAAAACTTGCAAAAGTTTCCAATCGGCTCCGTAGTTTTAACTTTCTGAAAATTACATTTAGAGCTCAAGGGAAAAGAAGATACAGAATATAAAAAGATGAACTGGAGGTTAATGAATGCAGGAATTAAAATCTCCAGAGGGATCATAACATCACATTCTCTGATATTTAATCATTTAGAAGATCGTTACATTATAATATTCCAAAGTTTGGCCCAGAAGATGTGATGTTTTAACCATCACAGCTTCGGGGCTGCACTATTGATTGCTTTGTCATTTACAAACTGAATCTGTAAAGAGGGGCATCATTAACCTTTGAATGCAGCGTCTGTCTGCTAATGATCGCTGCCAGCGCCGGGATCGGATGCCTGGAAGGAAACGAGTCCAGAAACATCCGGAAAACGCCATGACAACAGCCTGAACCAACCGCATGTTTATGCAACTTCTGAACCGGAAAAAGCTGAGCAGAGATGGAATATTCTGGAGATAAAACCCTGGAGCCGGAGCCGACTGTGTCCGTGACAATTTATGGGAAACATGACAGACATCACACAGAAAAAAGGTCAGGACTGACAATGACCCCGGGTGATTCTGGGTTTCATGGAGACGGGCGAGGAAGCTGTTTCGTTGCTTAGCAACCGAAGGTCATACTTTCAATGCAGATGAGCATTTCACATTGATTTCTTCTCATAAAAAAAAACTAAGAATTAAGGGGAAAATTTTAATAATCAAGATGTTAACAGAAGTGAGTAAATAAATGAACTGCTCGTTCCAAGTCAGTAAAGAAAAATCAGGTTTTTGCTCAGTTTCACATGGAAACTCCAGATTTAGTCAAATATTATTTGAATGTTCCAAAATAAGAAAAAAAGACTTATATTTCTGTTCAGACAATAAAAGACACACTATCTTAGAAACAGGAAGGATGAAATGTTGATGCATGATTAAAATAAAACTGGAGAAACAGACAGATGTCCTGCCATGTCAAGTTTCAGAACTACAAATGAAATCTAGAGGGTTCGTCTGAAAACACGTTGAAAACCAGAGAGCCTGCGCAGCTTGGAGCCGATCGGCAGAACGTCGTGACCTGAAGCTGATCAGAGTTCACCAAAGAGGCTTATGGGACGGCGTTGGGCCCCCAGGTCCTGCTGCAGCGACATTCAGCTCAGATTTACTGAGATTTTCACCTGGATCTCAGGGCCTCTGGCAGCTCCAAACAGCAGCTTACAGGAAACCCACTGTGGGGAATCCAGCCAGTCTGGAGAACGTTTCACTAAAACCAAGCATGAATCACCCAACACCCTGATCTCTGCTGAGTCTGTGACTCATTTCTGCAGGTCTGTTCAGCTGCCGCTGTGATGAGAACCATGAGAGGACCCATAACCAGCGTTTTTATTTGAATCGAGCGTGTTTGCCTGTTCGGGATCCACCGGTGAGCCACTAGAATCACTCCAGAACAAGCTCACTCCAACTTGGCTCAGCGACAAACAGATATGTCATCCCGACTCTTCCCAGACTCGGCGCACATTCAAACGCTGCCATCCTAACTGCATCCATATGTCTTGTTTTGCTTAAAATTCTTCTTCTGCATTTCAACATTGGGGTTTTTTTTTTACAAAAGAGCATTGCTGGGTTTCAGTGAAAACATAAAACAACCCTGTGATTGCACTTCAGTCCGTAGCTGTGATCTCAGTGCTGCTGCTCAAGGCTTAAATCACCAAACGCTCCGACTTTCTAAGGAAAATAAAAGGTGACAGCAAAAAATAGTCCGCCTGCATTGTTCCAGCAGTGTAATGAGGCACAAACTACAGCGGCAACACAATCCCGATGTGTATTTTCTCATGAATAAATAATCTTGTGCATCCTCCAGTTAAATATCCATCAGTTCAAACACCAGCCTGGAGCTTCAGACCCCATTATGCATGAAAACTCGAGCCGTCCAGCTTTGTGTCTTTTGTCAATAATCCAGTTTAGCCTGAAATAAGTGGTTTAGCGCAACCCCAGGGGAGGCTTGAGAACACAGTTTTTTCATCTCTTCTATGCTTCCAGCACATTCAGTTCTAAACTGATACAATTTAAGTTTTATTTGGCATGAGGATGAAAAATCCTTGGAGAAATGCATAACAGGCTAATTAAGGGAAACCCTGCTTTGAGCTCGTTCCCGCCTCTTTTAGCTGCGGCTGGGTTTTATTCCAACAGCACCTTGTTTGTTCTGAGCAAAGGTTGCAGCAAAGCGGATATTTAATTAGTTTAGAAAACATTTTAGAGAACATGCACAGTTTGTATAAATTGGCCGCTGTGCCGTGCACCACACATGTAGCAGGTTTTCAAGAGTATCCTAAGAGCAATCCATCACACCACACATCTAACAAGCCCATCAAAGTGCAAAGCCATGTCTGGCTCACACTCCAGTGAGCACCTGAGCAGGGATCCTGAGAAAGAAATGGCACGTCTGACCCTTCCCCTCCTCTTCATCATTACGGAGATCAATTGTCTACAGAGGCTCTTTCATCAAGATCCTGCCTTCCACTGATAGACTTGTAATGGAAGTGAAAATGAGCTCAGGGAACCAATCAAACAGCATTACCGCCTTCAAAGCCTTCAGACGAAGGGACACATAAACACAAAGGAAGCTCAGGTTTAGTAAGCACACCACATTCCCCTCCACCTCTGCATAAATCTTTCTGAGGAGGTGATGGATGGATATGAAATCTGCTTTTGTCCTTGCTCCCTAACCGCTGGAATGGCTAATCTAGCCCGAAACGCAATTTCTCCATCCATCTCTCCTTATCAGCCACAGCTGGTGTGATCCTCCGAGACAAGAAACTACCTTTGGCTGGGAAAGTGTTTCTCAGCAAGCTGAACAAGATAAGAATCTAATTATTAATTTCCCAACATGTGTTTAGGATTACCATAGCTGGCACATCAAAAAAAATCCTTCATTAATAAGATTTTACAGTTTGTTCTGTATAGCATTTCTGACAAACGTCATTAATATTCCAGATATGCATCAGGAAATTATCATCACCTGCAAAATAGCGTGTTGGTCCAATTTTTGATGCCATAACACATCTCTGAGTTGTGGAAGCATAAACTCCCCTCAGCATCTGAAGAGTTGTTTATTAGCTGCACTGCTTCAGTCCAACACACCACAGAATGGAGAACTGTCTGGACAGTACTGGGGACGGCTAACTAAAAGGTTAGCTGCGCTAACCCTAATGCACTAATCATAAACATTAGCTCTGCCGATGGTAAAGTACTAAACGAACAAGGTATATAGCTAATGCTAACACGCCATACAGACCTGGTATTTAGCTAATGCTAACACGCCATACGAACATGGTATTTAGCTAATGCTAACACGCCATACGAACATGGTATTTAGCTAATGCTAACACGCCATACGGACACGGTATTTAGCTAATGCTAACACGCCATACGAACATTGTTTTGAGCTAATGGTAAAGTACTATACTAACTTGGCATTTGTCTCATGCTAAAATGGTAACTTTGGTAATAAAGATACCTACCACATGTCTGAAAGCACATAGAATATCAGTAGATTTTAAACTGTTTACTGTAGAACTGCAGCAAGGCATTCTGGGTACAGAATAACATGAGGAGTATCCGTTTGGGGATTATCATACGGGAATATTCTGGAAGGAAATGACATACTTTTTTCATAGCAACATCTGCAACAAAAACCTAATTTCCATATTTAACTGTTTTCAATTATATATAATCTCTATGTAGAGTCCTACAAATCAAATTTAAATGCTTATGCCTATCAAATTATATCTGTTCTTGAAAGACTATCATCCTTGAGCGCCAATTTAGTTCTGACATATTTTACATGTTTCATAGCACCCCTATGTATTGTATTTATGCTTATATCTTATTCTCTACCAGCAGAGTTTTATTTTGTTCTGTTATGTTTCTTGTTTTAAATTATGGGAGAAAAAAAAGAGAGAAAACGGAATCGCTGCTTAAACGCTCTTTGCCCACTTCAAAATAAGAGCATGATTATAAGAATTCTTTCCAATCGACATCAAAACTTCAACAAAGACGTTGAACTTTATTCAGCTGACAAGTTTGTGAAAACAGCAGAGAAATTTAGCAATTTATAATTGATTTTGAAAAATGCACTATGGGGAAGCTAAGTGTGTTAAAAGTTAGCGAAACCGCTAGATGGAATGCTAGCTCCACTGTTAGCGGATTAGTGGAGATGTGCCCACCTCTGTTTACCAGAATACTTCACTTCTGCTTCGCACATATTTTCCTCTGCCTGCTCCCTTCTCCAGATGCGCCCACTCACCTGTAACTAGCTCTTGTGGTTCCTTTGTCTCTTCCACATCTCCCTCAGTATTTAATGACTGCAGTAAAAGCAGTTTTTGGTTGGAAGGAGTGATTTAGAGTATTTCTATTCAACAGCTTTGATTTCACAGTTAAATGGGATCAACAATGTGACCTTTTGCTGGCTTTTTATTATGCCACAAATAAAACTTGGGCACTGGTTAAACTTCCATTAAATTAGTTGAAGCCAAATTTTGCAAGCACAGTGTTCCATTGTGAATATGTTTATTTTAAAAGTAAATTATCTAAGCAACACTGCAACATCAATATCAGTGCTGATTGTTGGCATTGACTTTTTCTGGTGACATTTTCTTACAAATTTCATACAGAAAAAGAAAGTACTCTCAGTGCTTCTACATTAGCTGATGCTACCATCAACTGTGGCATCACAGGCCCCAGACTTGGGCTCTCAAACTTTTACCAACTGAAATTTCAGGTTCCACCAAGTGGGATCTTGTTGCCATGATGACCAGAAAGCAGCACTTTTCTCCTTTATCAATGGATGACCAAGTTTACAAGTCTAAACTGGATGCATTTAAAGCCAACTTAAACATTTGAAACATTCAAAGTGATCAAATCTTTCAGAATCTACTGAAAGCACAACGTAGAACAAATTCCACAGAAAATTCAATTCAAATATTTATAGTTGCAACAGATAAACTACATGGATCAGTTTAGGATATGAAGCTGAGTTGAGTAGCAAAAGGTCACGAGGTGAAACCTCAGAAATCTCCCCTTAATCTGATCAGGACCAAACTTTTAACTGTGAACCCGTCAGAAACAGTCCAGTCAGTTCATCTGGCTGGACCACAAACAGCCGAGTCTGAAAGAGAAAATCACTGGAAAAGAGCCAGAGATTTATTGGAAATAAGACCAATTATTTAAATGACTGGTAAATATTGTTTTTTTACTGCTGCCCTGATGTCTAAAGGCTTACAGTGGAAAAAACAGAAGAGCCTACACCCAAATGACTAAAGCAAATACATCTGAGTAAGAAACTTTCCAACCGAGATGTTATAAAACAAGCCAGATCATGCTGTCTTGGTCAGATTTTATTAACCATAATCACTGGACCAACGTGGGATTCATTTCTTTCAAAACCTTCACTCAACATTCCAGCTTCCCGCTTCGCTTCACTGAGCCTCCGACCCTAAAACACTCTGTGGCAGAGTGATGCTGTAAAAGTTGCTCTCTTAAAGTTTAAGCAAAGGGATCTTAACTTAGGGGTCACCAGGGGCCTTCCTCTAATGGACTGTAAACTGTATGAAAAACTAACTTTTTTTCCTATTTTAACATTTATTCAGGCTAAGCTTTGCTGGTTTTAGGTCAATTGGGATTTACAAACATATTTCTGTTTGGCAAAGCTAAAATAATAAGAAACATTTTTCCTCGTTGTCAAAATTTCACAAGTTTTGCCAAATGTTTGCTGGACGTTTTGTTCGTTGCTCCATGTTCATCTCAGCAGAGAATCAAAACAGAGACTTGGTCGTCTTGGAGACACTTTGAAACTGATCGGAAGAGTCATTTAAGTCCACGCTTGTTTGTGAAGCGCACCAGTCCCTCTTGTAGCAAAACACAATCACATCATGATGGGAAAACGTTTTCGGGCTGGCAAGCTTCTCTCTTTTTGCCTCTAAATCTAAAGATGATCATTATGAGCAAAACTTTAATTTTATCAGAACCAAGAGACATGTCTCCAAAAATCCAGATCGCTGTCCCTGACTTTGATGAGAAATAAAAATATCATGAATCTTTTGACACTGTGTATGTAAACATCTGGCTTACGATGTAAAACCGACAAGAAAAAGAGCAACGTTTCTTTTTTTATTCTCTCTCAGTGGAGAAAAAAAACAAACGTCTGGTTGAATGTAAAATATTTGCTACAGGTATGCAGGGTAAAAATATGAGCAGCCCATGAAAAAAAGAGAATAAAATCTCATGATCAATGGAAAATTCTCCACTTTGCCAAGTTCTCAGAGGCTAGTGAAACTTGAGCTTGAAATATGTGGGGAAGAGCAGCAAAACTTTTGGCAAACATGTCCGAAAGTAGAAACTGCTGTTGTAAGAGTTGACCTTCTACCTGCCGAGCTGGAGGGGAGAGGAGGAAAGTTTTCCAAAGGTTTCTGCTGAGTTGCAAAGCTACAAGAATGTCAAATATAAAAACTAATCAACTGAAAAGCTTTAAAAATGCAAAACAGACTGTAATTCTGTCTTCATTTGCTCCCAGTGAAAACATTGGATGAAACATGACTATAAGTGAGCACGCTTCCTGAACAGGTGAGGTTGAGTCCAGATTCGGTCTGAGGGGAGGGAAACACGACGTTTTAGACATTATGGATTTTGTGCCAATGAGGAAACATTTAGTTTTGTCATAATTTGATCTGAGAATGGGAATGAATGCTAAATGTACGGAAAATATTGGCAAAGGGGAGGATGTCAGTAATGGAAGGAAAGGAGCACCAGGACAGACTTGTTCTCTCCAAGCTTCTTTGTCTCCTCTACTTTTATCTCCTTTTTTTCCCCTTCAAACATTTTTCCACATTTCTTTCTTTTCCATCTCCATGTTTATTACATTTGAAACAAACCCAGAGTAAATTTTTTGGGCTTCATCTAAGCACTCAGACAATAATTATGCCAGACTGCCAAACATAACACGTGTTAGAAAAAACAAACAACCATTCTAAGTTTGAACACTGCTTCATTCCTTAAGTGCTGAGTGGATCTAATGCACACCATACCTGAATTTACACTACCAGTAGATAGATAGATAGATAGATAGATAGATAGATAGATAGATAGATAGATAGATAGATAGATAGATAGATAGATAGAAAGATAGATGATCATCCATCCATCCATCCATCCATCCATCCATCCATCCATCCATCCATCCATCCATCCATCCATTAATCCATCCATCCATCCGCGCACACCCCCACCCCCACACACACACACCCAGGGAGAATGTAGAGAGACCAATTAACTTGACAGTCATGTTTTTGGACTGTGGGAGGAAGTCGGAGTACCAGTAGGTGTAACCTTCAAATTTATCTAAATGTAGCTTTGACTGCAAAAATACAAGCGATAAAATTTTTTGTACAATTTAATGTACGTTCAGGGATTATGGGGTTAAATTATTCTGAAAACCAAATCAGTCAAGCAGACAGAGCAATAAGAGCTTAATGACAATGGAAAACCAACGTTGACACAGACCCCTTGACATTTCAGAGGAGATATTTATTGAGCGAAACCACAGTAATGGTTTGAGAAATAAACCCAGTGTGTCTCGTTTCTGGCCTTTCATTTCCCCCATTTATTTGTACTGTGAGGGTCAAGTAGACTGTGTGACCACGACTGCAAATTTACTGTGACAGGATGCTGATTCAAGCTTCAAGGCAGAGGAGGAGGAGGAAGATGAAGCAGGTTAGTGCCGCGGGCTGGCTTTGTGGAGCACAGGATGGAGGGGAGAAGTCAACAGGAACAGAGTTTGTCCTGTGCATGATGGGATTCCAGGGATTACTCTGTGGAGGCGGTGAGTTCCTGCAGCAGAACACGAGCATGAATGAGTCCAAGCTGGAGCTGACGGACTGTCAGAGGGAGAAATCCTCCAGCTGGACTCAGTCTTCTCTTCTCTGGTGGCTCAGGTTGCAGGGTGACCACCAGGCCTCAGTGGCACCACAGCATTTGTTGCTGTCTTTACTGGTGAGAGGTGAACGTGACTGGAACTCTGCCAGCAGCACAAAGATGGCTGCTGGCGAGATGTGATGGCTACCAGTGGCTGCAGAAAAACCAGAACCAAGAGGAAGATGTGATGCAGCCTGCATCTCATCAACATTACAGCAATAACATTATGATAATAAAGTCATTATGTTAGTAAAATAAACATACACATTTCTGGTAATTGGTCTCCATCATTACTACTTAATTTTCACAATATCAGTTTTTTCTCATGATATTACAACTTTTTTCCTCTAATATTTTATTACTTTATTCTCGTAATATTACTATTTTATTTTGGTGTTATTTAGACTTTATCGTCCTATGACTTTACTAAAAAAAAAAAAAAAACTTAGATAATAAAGATAAGGAAGGAAATAAAATCTAATTCTATATTTTTCCAGACTGGAGGAGAAACCCGGCTAACATTGATTTATTAATAGAAAACATAAATAATTAATTTTTCTTTTATGTTTTCATAAGTGACTGACTGACTGCACAGACCTTGTGTGGCGTTCTAGTCCAGCTATCTGCTTCAGTAGAGCCTGAGATCAGCTGCTTAAAAACAAAACCAGCAGATATTTTCCTTCTTATGAACATCAACAAAGAAAATCCTCACCTGGATGCATGTGAAGAGTTGCTGTGCCCATTAAAAATGGAATGTTTACTAAAGAAATTATTTTTAAATTTTTTTTTTGAAATTAATCTACTGCCTTGTGTTTTTTATCTTGACAAGTTTGCGGATATATTGAACAACATTTAAATGTGAGAACAGTAAGGAGCTTTGGTGAACCGTGTGTGTGTGTGTGTGTGATGCTTTTGATGCAGTTCTATTCCTGAATAGCTCAGATTTATTGGGATCAGTGATGTGGAATTCCCAGTGTGACGCATCGCCATGGTCTACTGTCCGTCTCACTACTGTAATATTTATGCATCAGTTTGACCTTTTGGGAATGAATACCAATGCTTAATGGATTCCCCCAAGTACTCAGATTATTATCAGCCACATTATTCAGAAAGTAGGTCAAGCTGTCAGCTCAACTTTCAGTATTTGGAGTGAATCTTTATCAGTGTCATGCTACGGGTCATTGCAGAACTCAGTGCATTGGAGTAACAGTAGATTGGTGCAGGGAGACGTTGCAAGTCGTGATTCTGTCATGATTTTCTTATGGTATTGATTCTTTCTGCGCTACTCAAACGACAGGAAGTCAGACCGGGGTGACGAGTGTGAAAACAGAAATCATCTAAAATACTTGTTTTACAAGTTTAATTTTTTCACTAACTGCTTCAGTATGTTGAGTTTTAAATAGGATTTGTCTACAATATCTGTACAAGAGCACTCCACTGCTCAAAGCAAAATCTCAGGGCCAGGTGGAAAACTAAGAGGCATTTGTGACGATAAGAAAATAGTTCAACCTTCCCTTTAGCTCCTGCACAAGCTAATAAAAAAATAACATCATCATAAAAGTGATTGCAGTATCACAGAAACCTTTTACGACTTGCTGGATTGCTTTAATTCTCAGTTTTCAGTGAAGCCAGTAAATCAAAGATGTTCACATACAGAAAAAAGCTCCAGTAAGAAAACACAGAGCGGGTCGGGGAAAAAGAAAGACAGGAACAGAACGAGAGATGAAAGAAGCCTTTAATGCTGTGGGAGTATTCTGGGCACATCACCCAAGTTTCTCAAAGTCTGCAAACGCAGACTCAGATTCACACAAGGGCATAATAACTCACTTATTATGCTGCACCGGTGAGTCCGAAGATTACCGCTGAGTCTGACGACCGAGAGAAGATTTTCCAGATGTGGAAGCAGAGAAAGAAAGCAGCGTTATCTCCTTCAGCTGCAGCAGAACGCCGAAACACTAACTAAACGTGATTATTCAAACTTTTTTTTTAAAATAACACATCCCCAGCGTGGCTGGATGTCGTGTTACCAGGTACGATGTTTGATGACGCAACAATCTGCTCCTGAGACGTTCATTTCCAGATTCTCTCTCCAGGAGGATCTTTCCACCGTCTGCGTCCGTGTTTATGACTCCCCGACCGTCCCGTGTGGTTTAGCCTCACCGCTGTGATAATCATTCCAACATGTCACAGAGCAGAAATTAGATCTGGGTGTGGGCCAGCACACTTTTCACTCAGAGCAATCCAACCAATGTTTGAGGAAGAAAACTGCAACTCAGCAACTGCACAAGAAAGAAGAGAAAACAATCGGGTTGTTCTGTGAGTGCTGAGACGAAGGGAAAGGCTGCCAAAGAGCGACACTCGGCTGCATCGGAGTGGCCCAAAAACATCAGCTGTGCTTCTTCACACAGGCTGCTGAGAGCCTCAGAGCATCGCATGGCTGCTCATGCATCACTTTCTCTCTGAATACCAACGGAGCATGTAATGCGAGAAGGCAACCGCAGATCCAAAGTGACACGAAGAGGCTCAGAAATCATTTAAATAAGAAATGAAAAACATGCAGGAAAAAAAACCAGGCAGAAAAATGTGTTGGAGCAGAAACGAAATGCTGGAACCGTCTCATCAGAGAATGTCAGCCCCGTGAGTCTGTTATTAAAAAGACAGATGGTTTATCATAACGTTAGATTCAAGACTATTTTATTGCAAAAAGGCGTCATAGAAGCTCACAGCGCATCAGTTTCTGAGTGAACAGGTTGTATTAGTGAACTAATGGCAACATCAGTGATTTCCTTTTCAGCATCGTTCAGCTCAAAAAAGGAAAACAGAACCGATAATCAGCAGAAGTCCTTCGGGTTGTGATAAAATCTACATTCATGTTCCTGCCTCAGTGTCACTGCTGGGTAAGAAAAGTTCCACATGAACCAACATGGAACAATAAAACAGAATTAGGATCCAAATCTTCCTCTGCAGGTGTCATTAAGATTTTATGCCAGACCAGGTACTGACCCGGTTCTGTTGGGCTGTGGTTCCTTCCTGGAGGACGACATCGGCTGGCGTAATGCTGCCAACACCAAATTGCTCTCCTGCTGCTCAATTTACACTTTTCACCTCAAAAGTTCTCAGTTCTTCTGGGTCTGTTTGTGTCTCTGCTCCTTCTCCTCAAACCTCAAACTGGTTACACGGCCCCTGGTACTGGGCCAGGTTCTGGTCCTGGTACTGAGCCCGGTCCTGGTCCTGGTACTGGGCCAGGTTCTGGTCCTGGTACTGAGCCCGGTCCTGGTCCTGGTACTGGGCCAGGTCCTGGTACTGAGCCAGGTTCTGGTTCTGGTACTGAGCCCGGTCCTGGTCCTGGTGTTGAGCCAGGTTCTGGTACTGAGCCAGGTTCTGGTTCTGGTTCTGAGCCAGGTTCTGGTTCTGGTACTCAGCCCGGTTCTGGTACTGGGCCAGGTTCTGGTACTGAGCCAGGTTCTGGTTCTGGTTCTGAGCCAAGTTCTGGTTCTGGTACTCAGCCCGGTTCTGGTACTGGGCCAGGTTCTGGTTCTGAGCCAGGTTCTGGTTCTGGGCCGGGTTCTGGTTCTGAGCCAGGTTCTGGTTCTGCAGGCGGTTTCTTCCTGTTAAAGGACAGTTGTTCCTCTCTACTGACGCCCTCATGCTCTTATGAGGGATTCCTGTAAGCGAAAGTGATCGTCTGCCGTCGCCCCCTGCTGGTCAGGAGGAGTGAATGCTGTAAGTCGACGACTCGATGCTCTGCTGGGTTCCCTCAGAAACATTTTAGAATAATTTGAGTAATAAAATGAACTTAATGAACTGATTGACTTCTAGGATCAATTGGAATGATGTGTGATTGAAATTAAATAATTTTTTATAAAGTTCCTCCAGACGGTGAACTGATGTCCTGCATGGTCCACCCAGACTCAGCAGGTTGACACCATGCAGGCGTCTTCCACACAGTCAGCATCCCAGGAGAGAGGCAGGTGGGTGAGGTCAGGGGGCGCGAGCCGAGCCCACCGGGCTCAATCCATCACGCAGTGACAGGAACCATTAGAGCACGGAGGAGCATCTGTGGAGCCGCAGGTAAAACGCACGGCCTGGCTGGGTCTCCCTTTACTGCTTCTAGGATGATACCGCAGGCCGTTTATTATTGAACACAGACATTATGAGTTGCGGTGTGGTGGTGAGGGAGAACGCAGGCAGACCCAAGATGTGGTGATGATGATCAACTTAATGAAGGGAACAGCTCAAGAAACAGCCCAGAATACAGGCAGCACGGCGGAGCGCGAGGCTAAAGCTCGGGTCCGGTAGCAACTGTACTTGCGATGACTGATAAACGAGAGCTGACGCCGGCACAGGACTTTACGATTCGACTGTGAACGGACGCAGACGATACACAACGTGCAAACAAACACGACCCGACAAAGGACAAGGACAACAGGTGGAACTTAAATACACGGGAGGAAGACAGGACAACACAGAGACTCACAAGGAACACCGACCCAAATAAACACAGAAAACCTAAAATAAACACACAGAGAAATAAAATCCTCACACTTTCATGATATTTACTATTTTATCTGCTCAAATAATGCAAACTTTTGTTGAAGCAAACAAAATAGCTTGCTGACTTTTTTAGGAGGTTGATTGTTTTCTCAGCCCAAATCTGAGAAAGAGTTTCTGGATGTTTGTGGTAATATAATATAACAAAATAGCAACAAATGCAAAAATCTGGTCAATGAATTAGAAACTTGTGTTGCACCAAACCTTTTTTTGTAATTTTATGGTATAGTTGGTCTGTAAAATTTGTCGATCTTAAAGAAATACAAAAAGTTGACCATCGCCTCTGCTTACAGATCATATCTGCCACACAAAGTCATCCAGCGGGCCACATGCAGCCCCCTGGCCACGCGTTGGACACCGCTGATTAACGTCCATGGGATGAAAAGATGTTGCAGAGAAACTGCAACATCTCACATCTGGAACTCTGCTGGCTCTCAGACTCTCTGGCCTCTCTGGCACGACCCGCTCTGAAACACCTGAGTTCTTCACCTGCGTCACACCCACACACACCCACACACACACACACACACACACACACACGCCCTGAGCAGTGACCTTTAACTAACGGGAGAAGTGCGAACATCAAACAGGAGGTGAGAAAAGATGCAGCCTGACTTCCACTCAGGGCCAGCTGGGTCTCGTCCCAGATCTGGGAATTATTTTTCTGCAGTGCACTTTGATGATTACAGAGGAATATTTGGAGTTTCCATGGAGGCATTTATGGCACCGAAGGAGTGGATGGATGCAAGGAGCTGACATGACATCACCAAGATAAATCTGCTTCCTCCAGTTTACGGTTCCAGAGCGTTACGTGTCAGGGGAGCGTTTTCAGAAGTTTCACCGCGGTCGTGTTGGAAGCGTCGGCCCCTCAGGACCCCGGCTGATGTTGAACGCTCCAGAAATCACAAACATATTCCCCTCCCAGTTAAAAATGTGACTTCAGACAAAGGAAGAGTGGATGCTGAACTCCAGAGAAAAGAGGCGATGCGCAGAGCGGAGTTTTCCTAGAGGCGTTTACACTGGACCGCCTGCCGAACAGAAATTGTTTTCCTATCAGTTCTTACATTCAGGGTCATTTCCACGTGTTTAACATTCATTTTACTGGTTAGTAGAGATGCAGAACAGAGCTCTGTATCCGCTAAACACCGTCTGACTGCGTTTGTTCCCCAGCTAAATTAGGCGTCTTGCATAGAAAATGAGCCTATTAACTAATGCTGTGCAGGAAAGAGCCTCATAAAGAGCCTGTTTTTCCACATTAAGCATGATTATGGCATCAATATGATACATTTGAACTCCATCAACTCGCCGCCTGAGGTGGCAGCAGCACGCCGCCATGAAGGGGTTAATAAGCTGCAAACCGGAGCGAATCAGCATAAAGGTTCATCTGAGTAAACAACATAATGACACTGTTTTCTCCACTTTTCAGGGCATCACATATTGTGGAAAGAGCTAATTAGAAGACACTGTAAAACAGAAAACTATCAACACTGTAAAGCTGCTGGACTCAAACCAAACCTACAGCAGGAGGGAGCTGCTGCTTTTTAAAACTAAACTAAATCTAAACTCAAACCTTAGATTCAAGGCATAGCTGTACCGTCAGCCAAACTCCAGAGCAGCATCGCCCCCGGTGGCAGCTTGGTTTTCTGGTCGAATCGTTGCTGTTCGGTCAGTTGTTCTCTCTGGTTATACTGTGAGTTTTGCTCTTTGCTTTTTACTTTCAGAGTTATTTTAATGCGTAACCATGGCAACAAGGTACACTGATTAGCATCTCAGTAACTGAACTTTGACCCCAAATCCCAGAGGAGTTGAAAAGGAGGCTTCATGGATGCAGAGAGAGAGAGAAGGAGGAAGTTCAACTCTTCCCCGACTCCATCGTCTCTCTGCCAGACGGAGATTTAAAGAGGAGCAAAAGCAAAGGAGGTGGATTAGCAGAGCTGCTAACAGCTGATGGTGTGTTACTGTGAAATATTGTACATAATTACAATATTGAGATTTTATAAAGTCTTTAAAGATTCCTTACACCAAAAACCCCCCACCATTTTTTCATATTTTGGGACCTGATCTGAACGTTTAAAACATAAATCTACTCAAAGGTTTCCAGATGTACCTCGTTGCCTGATGCAAATGTATTTTTTAATCAAACAATTAACCAAGTGTTGCTACTTAGGTTCCAGTAGAGCATTGTATTATATAATAAAATCATTTATTGGCTTTAACATCAACAAAAAGGCATATAATAGGTGGATAATAATATCTTTAAATCTTAGCAGGATGGTGTGACGTTTCCACTTAGGATTTTTGGACAAATATCCCACTTTTGTTTTCACAAAAAAAAAGATAAATCCTACATTTATATTTTATTAATTTCTCCACTGTAGGAAAAAATGTATTTTTTTAAGAAAAAGATTTTAGCACCTTGCATTCCTTTAGTGAACACTTGATCATCTGTAGCGAAAGATGAATCTGCAGCTAAACAAAATACTGTTTACTAATCTGGTGATTGGTTTTTGGATTAATTACTGGGAAGCAAAAGGTGCTTAGGTTGAGATTTCTTCATGAGAATATGAATCGGGTGAAGTTAAAACTGACACTAGAGGAGTTCTGGGTTTACAGAAAACGAAGGTTTTTCATCTTAAATGTAAAAAATACAGATTTTTTGTACAGTTTTGGTTGAAATACTGTCCTGTTCTTTCAGAAAATGGTCATTTTAAGAGTTTGTACATTCGAGTAAACGATTAATCGATTGCTAAATTTGTTGTTTTTATTTCGATAACCGCTTAATCCTGATTGTTTTCCTGATATTGTGCAGCTCTGTTCGCAGCCTTTCCCAGCCTCAGCAGCGCTCATTCCCATTGGCTGATTTAGAGCAGCCTGGGCAGCCATCTTGTTGGATCTGCTACGTTGGGGGAAAATGTGGACGGCCCAACAAACAGGCAGAAAATGGAAAACGCTTCTGACAGGTGCTTATGGGGGAAAAGGTCTTCTGAACAGACTGGGCGCTACGGCAACAAGGAGTTACAAAACGGCCATCACATTTTGTTATTTCAGCTACTTCTCCAGAAAAATGCTTTCTTTTCTTTTGTTGAATATGTGCTGAAAGCATGAAGCCATACACACACACACACACACCCACGCACACACACACAACACGTATACCTAAAATGTGCACTATTCTTTAAAAACAGACACACTTCAGCTATTCTGCATGTTATGCTTCATATTCTGAGGTCTGCTGAATGATTTTAATAATGCACAGGTCAGAAACAATGACTGCAAATCTTTAAAATGTTTTTCTCAAGGCCACAGTGAGGAATATTTACAATCATTCAACACACATTTTTTAGAATATTTTGTGTTTAGTTGAGAGTTCGAGTCAAAGTTCAAGTCTTAACTAACAAATCTAAAGTTTTTTATATTGAAGTTTTGTTGTCACAAAAACAACAATAATGCTGGATAATAAAACACTTTTAATAATTTATCAAGAAGCATTTTAAAATAAGAGACAATAATGTGGCCCAACAGGCCGGAAGTGGAACCATGATTTAAAGATTTAGTCGTAGTCTGAACCTGATTTGCATTATTTTCCGGTTTTCCTACACTTTTAAACATGAATGCAAATAGGATTTTTACATCATTATGTTGCTAGCTGAGAAAGTGTCGTTAATATTCCATCAGGTCTTGTTTTGAGGATTTTATGAAAAAGCAAAGTGGTAGAAATGGAACGAGGTGGAGCTCCAGGGCAGAGCTTCGGAAAATATTCATTTTCACAGAATGTTTTATCAGTTAAAGGATAAAACATCACCTGTTAGAGAGAGCGCCACCTACCTCTGCTTCAAGAGGAAGCTGAAAGAACATCAGGTGTCTTTCAGGAACTTCCTGTTTCTGTGAATATTTTATGGCAAATATCAAGTTATAAGCATCTCAAAAGACACGAGGCCTTTGATATTGGTATCCTAAAATACTTTTCTCCAACCCTATGATGTTGTTATTGCCTTTCTTTTCTGTTATTTTCACATGTTGTGTTGTTTGTTTGGATTCTAATTAATCTGATGTAACTTAGGCAATATTTTACATTCATTAATATGAATGAAACTGAAACTGGATAGAAACCAGATAAACATCACTAAATATCATCGCCACTTTTTGTCCTGCAGATAAAGTCCCGAAAAGATTAAGGTGTAATTCTGTCATGCTTTTATTATGAAAAGCTGTTTGTTTGCATGCCAGACATAAAGATATTCCTCTCATATCAGCCACCAGAAGCAAATGAAGAGCTGTAAACCATCAGCGCTGCTCTGCTTGTTCAGGTTTGTTTGCTTTTTTTGCAAACAAATGATCCCTGAAGGCTGCAGCTGTTCACACACTCAGAATAAACCAGCACCTCTGTGTGATCCACCTCCCTCCCCTCTGATGCAGCAGCAGAGTTTTACCTTGTAAAGCAGCAGAATGCTCTGTCTCAGTTTGAGTCTGTGGAAAACGCAGAGATCGTATAAAGCCGCTACGGCCAGGACGGTGACCCCCAGCTCCTTCCACAGCATGCTGCAGGCGGCGCAGGCCAGGCTGCTCAGGAGCCACGCTGTTAGCCGCCAGGGCCCGGCGCGGCCTCGCAGCCCGCAGTGACGGACGTAACACAGCAAGGACAGCAGGAAGAACAGGGCGGCGCCTTCGTCGGCCCGCCCCACCACGCCCGCCACCGCCTCGGTGTGGACTGGGTGGGAGGCGAACAGCAGGCCGGCCAGCAGGCTCCACGACCCGCCGCCCAGCAGCAGGCGGGCCAGAGAGGTGAACAGGACGGTCACGGCGCCGTGCAGCGCCACGTTGACGGCGTGGTAGCCCCAGGGCTCCAGGCCGCCCACCGCGTAGTTCAGGCGGAAGGACAGGGTGCAGAGGGGCCGGTAGGACTTGTGGCTGCCGCTGTGGGTCAGCAAGGTTCCCCAGAAGTCATCGTAAAAGATGTTGGTCCAGGGCGTCTCCGGAAGCAGGTCCTGATTGGTCTTAATGGCTCGGCTGGGAAGAGAAAAACAGAAAACGTTGATATGTGACTGAAATCAGTAGCTAAATGAGCTAAACACGGTCCATGAACGTGATCCTCTGCATTCTACAAGCAGAAAACACAATATTTCATTTTTGTTTACAATAACAGTCAGAAAAAGTGATCGCATGGCAACCCCAAACCAGAAATGAAGACGCATTCAAACAGCAGGAGGATGAGACTAAATCTGACTCTTTCATTTAGTCTGAATGGAACAATTATCATCTTTTCACCACCAAAAGATCCACTTTGTGTCACAAGGAACCAAATCGTTCCCGATAGCATTCAAAGCATCTTGATCGATCATGTCGCATTTTATCCAACTTTTACATCGTTGATGTGAGACGTGCAGCATAATTCTGTTCCAGGAGAAGCCAGACTGTCAATCTGGATGTAAACAATGTTTGAAGATGATAATAATGATGTAACGAAAGCAGTGTGAGTCAGTGAACGCATCACAAACTGGTCCAACAGTATACTGATTCACAAAGAAGTCTGATTCATGTAGTCATTAAAATGGACGAACAGGAAAAAAATGTATTTCAGCAAAACAAGTTGGAACTGAGCATCAAGACCTGATGTGACAACAGAAAAGGAACGAAGAACCGTCTGGTTACTGGCTAACTTCATGTTTTACTGACCAGCTGGATTTATTGGATGGACCAAATTTAAAACAACTAGTTTGCTCCAACAACCAAGGAGAGAAAACTGATTCTGGGATTCATGGATGCAGAAAGGAACCAAACGTTCAGGCCACATAGAGAGACAAAGAGGTGGATTAGCAGTGTTAGCTAACAACCAATAGTTAGGAATATTAATCTTCAGACAGTCAGACAGAAAAAGTCTTCAGTCAGGGGCCTCTTCAGATTTGTTGCAGGACTGACTGTTACTGGATTAGCATCATCATCCACAACAACTCCCTGAAGATACTTTTATGATATGAGCTGCAACATTTAATTGGGAAGATTTACTGTCCCTCTGGGAAATTTAAAGTATTTTTTAGCTGAATTGAATCAAATAAATCTGTATTTTAATTAAAGATCTGAGCAGGACAGTCATCACAGCAGAGCTCTAAGAGTTTCTGCCTTTAGTACTGGAGAACTGGAACGGAAGAGGATGGCTCTGGGAGACTCTGTTTGTTCCTGCTGCCAGGTTCAGGGCCAGAGGGGCAAAGCGGTAGATACATCCATGTTTAAAGGTATTTAAGAGCATCAAATGTGGACTTTGGGTTTCTCCTTGTAGGCAGCAGCATTCACCAAAAGAAACAACTGGACCGGCCCTTTGTGTGGGATGAGCCTGCGTGACCTAACCCAATGCTGCTTCATCAGCCACAAGCTGTGTGTGAAAGGCTGCTGGGACAGCCAGCAGGGGTCAGGGGTCACGGAGGGTGTGTGTCTCTCCAGGAGTCCTTACAGAGACGGCGAGGCCTTGTCCAGCGTTTCCTGCTCCTCTGACAGAGCAGCACGCCCATCATGCTCTCCTTTCAGACAATGATGGCTACAATTTGCTTAATGAGCCCCCCTGTGAGAGAGAAGCTGCAGCAAAAGCCGAGCGGAGGTGTTGTAATTGCAAGTTTGATAAATGACACATGACAAGTGATAACAAACCGAGCGAACAAGGTTGTAATCTCCCTGTGGTAGTCACAATTTACACACGTAATTAGCTCAAGGAGAAGTGGGTGGAGAAAAGGTGGAAGTATGTGTGTGTGCGTGGGGGTGTGTGGGGGTGTGTGTGGGTGTGTGTGTGTGGGCGTGGGTGTGTGTGTGTGTGTGGGTGGGGTTCTTCTCATGCAATTCATCACATTTTTATTATGTGGGACAAAAACTGAATCAGAGGACAGAGAAGTGAAGTTAAACACATTTAAAGGCATGAATGCATGAAATGAGACAGCCATGATCTGAGGGACAGTTTTTAAATTAAATCTACATAAATCGATTTTTAAAATATGATCCTTTCTCAAGGAGAAAGTTAAATTGTTCATTAAACTTCTCTTCTGCTACATTTTCTGCTACAACTTCTGTGGCAGTGTCTCTCCTGCATTAAAAGGACAGCAGATCAAACATCGGTCATCGCTCCAGTGCAGCTGGCTTCAGATTCCAGAGGAATCAGATTGTTGTGAGTTAAATACAGCGCCAACTAGTGTGCAAGTTTAATAAAATACTCTGATTTCTCACCAGGATAAAAGTGGAAACTCTAAATATGAACAATCTGAATTTGTCCAAACGTGAACAAACATAAATCTTCCTGTGCAGATGCAGCACGGCGTGTCTGCCCCACCTGCAGCATGCCACCTGACTCTGGCTTTGCTCAGCCAGGATGCTCCACATGATGCTGCTACAGACCAGCTGCGTCGCTAAACAACTGGAATGTGGTGGAGAGTCACCAGAAAGGTGTGCATAACATGGGGAAAAGATTCTCTGTGCAGCATGTTGTGGAAAACATTTCATTTACAAAGCACTAAAAGCATAGCGCAGGATTATTGGCAAAACTAGAACTACTGCACAGCCAGTGGTGGCTACTTCCTTATGGCCGGAGGTCAGATTTGAATTCCAAAGATTTGAATAATGATAGGCTGGTACTGGTAACTAAGCAACGGCCGCTGGCAAATGAGAAGGAGACTGCCACCGTTAGCTTTGGAGAAGCTAGGGACTAGCATGCTGAGGCTGGTCACCCTCTGGGTCACCTTCTTCCTATTCTGGCAATTAGCTCAGATATGCTAGCATTAGCCTTGGTAGCCAAAGTGGCTTTTTTTTTCTTTAAGACAAATTTTAGAAAGGAAAATGTTTGAGATGCAAAATCTGTAACGACAACCATTGGATGCCATGATGTGTCCTGTTGACTGGGTTTCCTGTAATCCATCATAACACCAACATAAACATGCTAGACGGAGATGAAGTTGGTTTCTGAATCAGCAGGCGGTTAAAGGTATTCCCCTAGTGTTTCTCTACTTTACTAGTAGTATCTTTAATTTGATCTACTTTAAAAAGTTATCAGTCTAAGACTCTTCCAACATGGACTGGATTATTCTACCCTAAAAGCAGAATATTTCAAACCTAGTCTGTGATATGTAAACACACTAAAATGATCCTTTATTGAACTTTCACCGGCAGCAGAAGAAGTCAGTCCAGTGGGTTTTCAGCTTCTCCAAAGTTAACGTGAGTTACTGCTCTCCTTCTCCTGAACCGCTCAGCCTATCATTAGTCAGATCAGTAGATCTGGCTTCCTGGGACAAAGAAGTAGCTACTGCTGGGCGTGAAATAGTCTTAGTTTTAGCATCAGGTTTATTAGGAATCTTGCAAAAGACAAAATCAATGTGTCAGCTCTAACTTAGAGTTTGAAACATCTTTTACTCCTAAAGACACAAAGTTCAATATTTATAAGACAATATAGGAGACCAGACTCCTCCATAAGCAGCATATTCAGCTTATCTGACGCCTGCAGCTGCAGACCTGATTCGCTCCGGATCAGGTCTGCATTCAAAACACAGCAGAAATAAAGATTTATCATAAACCACGCGTGTGGCCACTGCAGAAGGTCATGTGACTTCAGAAACCGAAGTTCAACACAGTCATAAAGACTTTATCACAATCCTTTTTCTACAACAAGCATCACCATGACAACTTTGCAAACAGCGATCTTATGATGCTCACTCTAAGATTTTGGAAAGCAGTAAAAATCATGAACCTGCAGCACTTTGATGTACTCAAAAACATTTCCTATTAAATTTACAGGGTGTTGTTTGGTTACAGACCCATTTCAAAATGCCAGGCTTGGAGAACATCCAGTGATGTCTTCCTTAGGTCGTAATAAGATTTCCAACCATAGATTGCAGCATTCATCAAATCATAAAATGTGGTGAAATAGTAGAAATTGCAGCTCTTGAACGTCAGCAGCCTGCAGGGAGCCTGGAAGCTGCAACAATCAGCCTGGAGATGGGAGCAAACTGCTGAGCTCCGATCGGGTTTCTGCACTTTCTCTGGTTAGAATGATGGAGGTGGTGCAGCTCCGCTCTCTACTCCATCCTCAGACATGCCTTTCATTTTCTTCAGTCCATTTGTCAAGGGAGGTCTTTATTCCAGCCCAGGAGGTTCGTATGAGGCTGTAACGGTTCCATGACATGTCAAATCTTTTCTGGATTCAGCTTGGCTCAGCGCTGCCGAGCTGCTGCAGCTAGATGCATTAATGCTGCTGAAAAACCACACCGGACTCTTCTGGCAGCCAAGCTGAACACATCGGCAGCGTGAGGCTGTCAGAAGCCAGCAGCTCTTACATCCTGGCATGATGAGCTGCCATGCACACGTTTCACTGCTCGGACTTTCTGCTGCTCATGTGTCGCAGATCCAAGCAGCACCTGACAGGCTGACGGCCGAGTAACGGAGAATAAAGACGGACTTTTTTAACTCACTCAGCAGATGAATGAGAAACGTTTGCATTTTAACCTACAGCTGGGATTTCACGCCGCTCTCTTAAAATATGGCTAATCCAGTGGTGGGTCCACTCCGGCTAGTCCGTCACTGGCAGTGCTAATTATTAAAGAAATCTTATTTTAAATTCTAAAGCACTAATTTACTTGACTGAATTGTGAACTTTCAGTTAAGTAAAGTTTGACATCTGGGTTGAAGTTTTGGTTTGGGATTTCTTGAAATAGATGTTTATATTCATGCTCTTATTTTGACGGGGGTGAAGACTGTTTGTCCAGCAGTTCCAAACAAACATGAGACGTACAGAGGAATTCATCACTTAACATGAGAGACAGCCAGACATGCAAAGATTCAAATACTGTTTTATACCGTGCTGGTAGCGCGTTAGCATTAGCTCCCAATAAATACTATGCTGGTATAGCGTGTTAGCATTAGCTCCCAATAAATACTATGCTGGTATAGCGTGTTAGCATTAGCTTCTGCTAAATACTATGCTGGTAGCGCGTTAGCATTAGCTCCCAATAAATACTATGCTGGTATAGCGTGTTAGCATTAGCTTCTGCTAAATACTATGCTGGTAGCGCGTTAGCATTAGCTCCCAATAAATACTATGCTGGTATAGCGTGTTAGCATTAGCTTCTGCTAAATACTATGCTGGTAGCGCGTTAGCATTAGCTCCCAATAAATACTATGCTGGTATAGCGTGTTTGCATTAGCTTCTGCTAAATATTATGCTGGTGTGGCACGTTAGCATTAGCTCCCAATAAATACTATGCTGGTATAGCGTGGTAGCACGTTAGCATTAGCTCCCAATAAATACTATGCTGGTATAGTGTGTTAGCATTAGCTTCTGCTAAATACTATGCTGGTAGCGTGTTAGCATTAGCTCCCAATAAATACTATGCTGGTATAGCATGTTAGCATTAGCTTCTGCTAAATATTATGCTGGTGTGGCGCATTAGCATTAGCTCCCAATAAATACTATGCTGGTATAGCGTGCTAGCATTAACTTCAGGTAAATATTATGCTAGTGTGGCACTTTAGTGTTAGCAGAATTGATGTTTATGATTAGTGCTTTAGGGTTAGCATAGCTAACTTTGGTGCCCACCATTGGGCAAATCATTAATCCATGTGGATGTTCATCATCATCATCATCATCATCATCACTGCCATCTCCTGCTCCTGTACCACAATGGAGGCCAGCTGGAGAGGAAGGCCGGCTCTGGGCTGCTGGCTCGGCTCAGTCTCTAAGCAGAACTGGCAGCAGGAAGGACCTCTGTGTGGACTGCGAGTGTTTTCCAGCCGGGAGCACATTCCTCCCCAAACCGCCAGCCTTTACACCGACTCCCAGAGGAGCAAAAAGATCATGTGGCTTCTAACAAGGGAGGCCACTGAAAAACTTTTACTTCTTCTTGAAGCTGAGCTTCAAGGCTGCAGCCATCATTCCCTCCACAACGTGTCTGGATTTCATTCATGAGGCTCGGTCCGTCGTTCCTGCTCAGCTTGTCACAATGACGGCTGAGGCAGAAACATTTTTCAGTTGGTAACTTTCCAAAAGCTTGGGCTTTTTAAGTAAAGGGTGACTTACTGATAAAGAACGATTCATTGAAGGAAGAGAAGCTTTTTTGTGTTCACAATAAAAAACTAATTTGAGAAAGTTTGCTTTCAGGCAGATTCCAGCCAGGTCCATTAAAATGCACAGTAAGATTTATGATGAGAAATAATCAAGAGAGAGCAAATCACTTTGTCAGCTTCAGTCATGAGATGAATGCAGTAATAGGATGGAGGTTAAAAAAAAAGGCAGAACCAATAAGGAAAAGATTGAAGATTGATTTGGTGGTGCAGCAACCAACCAGAGCAAACACGAGGCCAGGCCGGATATTAGAAAAAGACTGAAAGCCCAGGACAAGTCATCACGTCATCAGGATTTTCCAAACTCAGCGACTCAATGAGTCTGAGAAGAGAAACCAGGCAGAAGAAGCTGCATGACTAAACTACGACTTTAATATCCTCCGAAACACAGAGAGGAGGTCGGCCCAGTTTAGGGTGGATGAGGTCAAAGATTTGTGCTCTTCTTCTGTTAATAGTTCAAACACCAAATATAGCTTAATATGCATCAATGCACACAGTGGAAACAGTCTTATCACTAAAGTAGAAGCTCACATCACAGTCTTTCTTTTCTCAGCCAATCAGCACCAATACAAATAAATGCTGCTCCTGGATTGGCCACTTTGCAAATGCCAGTCCAGTAGTGCCAAGTAGTGTTGCTCCAAGGTATTTCAGTTTCCTAAACTGTATTTTCTTTGGAATATTTTATATCTAGTCCACGGAAAAACCTGCGAGTCGGTGGGGGTGCACTGTGGAAAAGCATGGAGAGGGTTCCTGATAATCTGGCACCAGAAAACACATGGAGGAAGGAGCAGACATGAAAGAAAGAGACAGATTTGATTTTCAAATCCTAACCGTAAATCCTCCTAAGTCGTGTGAAACTGCTGCATTACAAGATCACCAGGCAGATTTATTATGGGTCCAGTTAAACCAGTACAGCACAAAACACCTCCATCCTTCCAGCCAACACCAAGAGAAATAAAACAGTAAACACGACTGAAGGTCCAGTTTAAATGAATTTCTGTGTATATATATAATTTATTTCCAATTCACAACACATGACATCTCAAGACACACAAAAAACTGTAAATTTGATCCAATCTAGAAGTGGCTAAGTGTGCTTCTAAAATACAAGGCTTGTAAAGATTTCCATTTGTTTCCATCTGTTAAAATAAAATTCAGTCTGGTGGAAGTTTGGTGAAAGTGATTGAACATCTGTGAGTTATATGTCATCACCCAGATCTAATGTCACAAAGCGGCTCAGGCGTATTTTTAGAGCGTAAACGGAGAAACCAGGGTATCGCACTTCGTGTTTCCGGAAAGTTTTGTCTCGGACTTTCTAGGCAAACGGACTGGAGTTCGATTGTAATAGCACCCATAAGCATTTAACACCAACAAAACCTGTACAGCACTATAGCTGGCTCAATCCAGGCTGAGACAGAGCAAGAGAGAGCAAACCATTCAGCAGATAACAAGAAGGATGAACAGAGTAAAACAAAGCAGACCTCTGTCTCTTACGGCACATCTCTGGAACCCTTTTAGAAACCTCAGAGTTAAAGTGAAGGACCTGCATTCTCTGATCCTGCTGCGCTAATCCGACTCTTTCCTTTAATCCTTTTCCCAATGTTTTGTCTTTTACATGAATACATGAACAATCAGAACCAGACAGAATCTGCAGCAGCAGGTCAGAGAGTTAAAACGAAAACCCAAATCTACAGTGGTTACAGAAAAACCCCTTAGAATAAATTCAAGAGGTTTGCATTTACCACTGCCAATTCAAAATAGTTCATCCATCCATCCATCCATCCATCCATCCATCCATCTATCCATCCATCCACCCATCCACCCATCCACCCATCCATCCATCCATCCATCCATCCATCTATCCATCCACCCATCCATCCACCCATCCATCCATCCATCCATCCATCCATCCACCCATCCATCCATCCATCCATCCATCCATCCATCCATCCATCCATCCATCCACCCATCCATCCATCCATCCACCCATCCATCCATCCATCCATC
>CAEGAE010024414.1:0-31881 GCA_903067095.1 Girardinus metallicus | reverse complement strand
AGCTCCTCTGACGGTAGGACTTGTTAATGCGCATGCGCAGGCATGCTTCTCACTGCATGTTTGCTATTCTGACAGCTTATGATAATATAATAGAACACCTGTCAGATTTGCAAAATTACAAATTTGGAAAAAGCAACAAAAAACAAGGCAGTTCACCAACCTGAGACAAAACAATAACTAAATGCTTATTTTAAGAAAGACGGATCTAAAAATACCAACCTAAGACAAAACATTAACTAAAATGCTTATTTTAAGAAAGACTGTTCTAAAAATACAAACCTGAGACAGAACATTAACTAAAATGCATATTTTAAGAAAGACTGTTGTAAAAAGGCCTTTTCTTTTCTAGTGCTAAGAATAAAACCAAAACTCACATGCTGAGAAGGTTGGATCCAAAGCTCTATTGGCCAATAGGAGAGGATCTGGACACAGAAGGCAGATCCTCTTATTCCATAAATCAGGTTAGACGTCCTGATCAGGCTTTTCAGATTTACTATCTTTAGAAAATAACTATTGTACTATAAGTCTAGACTCTAGAAGAGCAACATGCCAGGCAGCAATACAATTGTAATCTTAAAGGTACAGTGTTGCCATATGGCAACATCAACATTTTATCATTATTAAATGATCAAATGCAGCACAATAAATGACAGAATAGTGAACTTACCTCAGTTATTGTTGAGTATGTATATATATATATATATATATTTTTTTTTTTTTTTCAAAAAATGTCAGAAAAATACTTTTTTTTGTAATTTCTGAGGAGCCAAATGGTGAGGCTCCGTCCTGTGAAGAGGTTTGTAGAAAAGGGTGACAAACGTCCCTCCAGAAAATCATGTGACAAATTTAAACACAGCTATTGCTGCTCTCAGGGTCTCATCTCGCTTTCAGTGCAGCACATTGTAAAGTTGGAGTTACTGTCTGTGTGTAGAAGGGCTTCAAACATCTCAAAGCAGAATAAGCAACTTCTGTGCAAACCAAATGAATGAAACTTTGTATTTTTCAGTTATGTGATTCTGATTCCACAGCATTAAACCTTTACTCTGCTGACTTACACACAGCAGATGGGACATGATGTGACTTTAATACAGCTGGATGTTGGACTGTCTCAGTGGAGGACAGTGTGTGTGACAGACATGTAATGTCCATGTTTGCTGCTGACAGAGACTGATGGTCTGACCCTCCTCCTCCTTTCAGGGTGGAGCCTGCTGGAGACCGATGGTTGACTCCAGGTCTGAGGAAGTGTAAGTGTGTTTTTCATCTGATTCATGACAACAAAGCAGCTCAAACTGTCACATCACTCATTCAGGAGGCATCAGAGATCAATAAATGATCAATAACTGAAGCTGGATTGTGTTTGTTCTCTCCATCAGATTCCTGTCAACTCACCATCGACACAAACACAGTGAGCAGAAAACTGACACTGACTGAAGACAACAGGAAGGTGACACATGTGGAGGAGCTTCAGTCATATTCTGATCATCCAGACAGATTTGATTACAGGCATCCTCAGCTGCTCTGTGGGACTGGTCTGACTGGTCGCTGTTACTGGGAGGTTGAGTGGAGAGGAGGAGTTCATACATCAGTGAGTTACAGAGGAATCAGGAGGAACGGAGAGAGTACAGACTGTAGGTTTGGAAAGAATGATCAGTCCTGGAGTCTGAGCTGCTCTGAGGGTGGTTACTATGTCTGTCACAATAACAGAAGGACACATATCTCCTCCTCTTCCTCCAACAGAGTAGCAGTGTATGTGGACTGTCCTGCTGGCACTCTGTCCTTCTACAGAGTCTCCTCTGACTCTCTGATCCACCTCCACACCTTTAAAACCACATTCACTGAACCTCTGTATCCTGGATTTACAGTCTTCTTTCCTAATTCTTTAGTTTTTCTGTTGAGTTGAGTCTAAGGAGTTTTGTCCTGTCAAAGAAACTCTCTTCCTGTCGATAGTTCAATCTTTACATGTCTTTCTCTTACACTCAGAAACACGTTTTCAGATTCATGGATTCAATCTGTTTGTTTTTGACTCTCTTCTTAATGATTTCTTGGAAACGTGTCATTTCAGGATTATTCCGTGGCCCACATATTGTTTTTATGTATGTTTCCAGTGAAATCTTCAAACTGAATATCAGGATATTGTGTTTCTCTCTTGTTTTTTTTTTTCTTTCATTCATCAGTAAGATTTCATTGGAATATTAATCATTTTTCCTCAATTACGACATTATGTTTCTAAACATATCTTAAATTCAAATGTTAAATGTTCCTTTTTTATATTTGCTGCAATTGTACTTAATATGTTTTGGTGAGCAATAAGCAGATTTTCTTCTGGATTTGAGTCATTTGCTGCTCATTCAGTTCTATTTCTCTGTTCTAATTTCAATTTTCAAAAAACTTTTTTGGGGCTTTTATTAGTTTTTGAGCAAACACTTTATTTGAAGAGCTGTGCATATGACTGACATGACACTGTCCCTAAGATAAAGGAGCCTAATTGATCCTACAGTATTACAGCAATATGTCTACAAAGCACTTGTGAACTTTGCATTTAAAACATGACATTATTTAAGGCTGTTTTAAGTAATGCAATGCATCGTCTCAACCAGTGAAAGGCAGTCTACCAATTTTGGCAGTCTTCCATAATTATGAAGAACAAGCGGGCCTTCCTAACACAAGTTACAACGGCCAGACCTCCTGTGTTAAACGAAGCAGAAACACATTGCTGTTGACCCAGACTCTGTGACTAACTTATGGAATATGTATAAAAAGCTACACTTACACTGTAACCATCAACTACTCAGCCGCCCGCCGTGTTCAGTCCATCTGCTCACCTGTATAAATCCTCCCGCATCACTTTTCCCGCTGTCCGCTCTGAACCAGCAGCTCCCGGAGGGGAAAGGCTGCCGTAACTCCAGGCATCGCACCATTCACTTTGCTTATTGATCCCCCAAAAAACGATGAAAACCCGGGCATTATCATCAATCAATAAAATCCCCACATGCCGAACTTGAAAACTGGACGTTATGCTGCTACTTAGCTTTTGTCAACAACACGCAAGTAATGTTCGGGCCAGAACACGGTGCGCTAAATAATAAAACATAAATTAACAAGCTTTGAGGCAGGTAAATTTTCCTCGAGGAATTTTAATAATTGAGGTACTCGAATTATTCGAGGAATTGTTTCAGCCCTACATCTGAGTATTTCTATACTGAAATAGATGGGAAAACAGACCAACATCCGATTTGATGTTTTCCTGAGATTCATTTAACCATTATTCATGCAGCAATTCTGCAACGAGGTCTCCGAAGGTTCAATTCAAATAAAGCAAAATCTCTGTTACCCATATGGGTCCCAGTTTCTACCCAATCAACGTAGAGCCATAGTTAAACAATGGCTCCATGAGTTGCGTGCTTCTGCTGTAGTTTCACACAGTGGCCAGCAGAGGGAGGCAGTTACACACAGTGGCCAGCAGAGGGAGGCAGTTACACACGGTGGCCAGCAGAGGGAGGCAGTTACACATGGTGGCCAGCAGAGGGAGGCAGTTACACACGGTGGCCAGCAGAGGAATGCAGTTTCACAGAGTGAACAGAGGAGGTCGCTGTGAGCTTTTTTGGGTCAGATTGACGTCATTGTTGGGGAATGCTAAAGATGGCGCTGGGCGGTCAGAGGAATGTTGCCGCAGCAACAAGCTGAAGGGATTTAATTAATCTTCCAGCCGGCACCGAGCTCCTCTTCCCTCCACGGACTGAATACTTCAGGTTCTGAACCCAAACATGAGCCCGGTACACCCGGTCAGAGCCCGGTAACCCTGTGTTGTCCCTCCGGTTAAAATGGTAGCCGGATCCTCGGAGAACAACAGAAGCTGCTGCGGAGTTCGGCCCACCGAGCCGGAGGATCTTACGGCCGGGGCCGAGGCGTCTGTGGCGGACTGAGGGGGTCATGGAAACGCCGAAGGAGAACGGAGGTTCGGTTTCTGTAGATCTGAACGAAAACGAAGATGAGCCGGTGGGTGTGGAGGAGAAACCGGGTCCCAGGACACTGAAGGAGCGCAGCCTGACGCTGCTGGCCGGTGTCAGCGGGGGTCAGGCGGCGGGTCGGACCCGGAATCCGGTGGATCTAAACGGGAGCAACGCAGCCAGAGACCCGGAGATCATGCTGGTGGCTGCGGAGGACGGGTACCTGTCCGGCCCGCTGGTGCTGGGCGGTGTGAACGGGTTTTCCCTGGAAGCAGGAGGTCCGGCCGCTTCCTGTCCAGCTGCGCTCCAGGAGGAAGGAGACGCTTCTCCCCCCCAGGACCAGCGCTCATGTCCGGGGAGGCCGAACCGGACCCCCGCGGGTGTGAACATGTCCAACGGGTTAGCTGACAGTCCTGAGGCGGCGGTCCGGTGTCTGGGTCAGAGACTGGGTCAGTGTGAGCTGGGCTGTGAGGAGGCCAAAGTTGCTAACGGTGGTTTGCACATGACTGGCCCCGGTTCTGAGTGGCCCGGTTCCGATTACTTCCCTG
Organism: Girardinus metallicus; assembly: GCA_903067095.1. Lineage (NCBI taxonomy): Eukaryota > Metazoa > Chordata > Actinopteri > Cyprinodontiformes > Poeciliidae > Girardinus > Girardinus metallicus. The sequence continues at coordinate 27,386 of CAEGAE010024414.1, read as the reverse complement.
TAAACAGACACTCTGACCCGGGGTTCAGGCGGAACCGCTCCCCCACCTGGGGCTACTGCCTGGGCGACCCCAGATCCGGTCCACCATCCACCGCGGAACCGAGCCCGGGCCCCGCGTCGCCCTGCCCGTCCAGCCCGCTGTCCGAGCCCAACACCCGGCAGGAGGTCGAGGAGCCGCTCGGTGACCCGGATGTTCCCGCCAGGCCGCACAGTCTGAGGACTAACCCCGCAGCCAGCGTGTCCCGCAGCTGTGACGCCACCCCGCTGTCCCCTGATGAGGACGGGGGGTTCAACTTTGACCCCGAGGCGAGTCGGAGGCAGAGCGCCCCGGACAAGCTGAGCGAGGAGACCGGGGGTTCGGAGCTCAGAGTGATGCCCAAAAGGTTCGGCATCGCGGACTTCTTCACCAGGTAAGGGTCCGGGGTTAACCTTTAACCCCTCCAGGAACCAGGTCCGGTTCCTCCAGGAGGAGGTTTGACTTCCAAGCAGCACTAAAGGTCATTGTTCACAGAGAGCCAGGCGTTTTCATGGAAAGTTCAGTGGAAGGAAGAAATGTAGTCAAAGAAGATGCAAAAACAAAACTTCCCCTTTAAAGGGTAGATTAGTCAGAACATCTAGATCCACTCTGCTCAGACGGATCCTAAGCATGGGCTTCAAGATTCTGATCTGGGCTGAGGAGAACCAGAACCAGAATTGGACCGTTACTCAGAGGTCAAAAGTCACACCGTTTTCATTTCAGAGTCCCTGAGTCTGGAGGACCTGAATTCATGTTGCTTTAAGTCTAGAATAAAATTTCCACTATCAGCGGTGATCTGGGTCGTCTGCTGGTTCTGGTCCGCTGGGTTTCTAGAAGTCAGGATGAGAGACACCAGAACCGACGATGCAGACGAGCCGAAGGCAGTAAACAGAGCAATCTGATGTTCCAGAACCTCAGCAGAACCGTGCCACGCTGCACTGACGCAGGAGTTCATGCAAAAGGAGCCCAGACCCGGTTCTGACTGCAGAAACTGGACTCGCGGTTCTGGACTGAAATCGTCAGATAAAATCCAGATTCAGTCTGGAAACCAAAGTTTGAGGGAAACGGCTGCTGAGCCTTCAGAACACTTGTTGTTCAGAAGAAGTTCAGCTGGTTCTGGTTGGTTCTGATCGGTTCTGGTTGGTTCTGGTTGGTTCTGATCGGTTCTGGTTGGTTCTGGTTGGTTCTGGTTGGTTCTGATCGGTTCTGGTTGGTTCTGGCTGGTTCTGGTTGGTTCTGGCTGGTTCTGATCGGTCCAGTGTTGCTCTAAATGCCAACATCAGCTGTTATTATCATCTCATTTTGAAGCAATAATTTCAGTTTCTGCATCAGAACCAGCCGGGTTCTGCTGGACCGACCCAGAGTTCCGTCTGCTCCAGAACTCCAGCTGCTGTCATCATAACTAGTCTGATTGGATGATAATTTATTCATTTCAGTGATGAAGCATAAAAATTATAGTAAATGTTTAACTTTGGGCCTGGAAGACATTTTAATATCCAGAATAAAAAAACAACAAATAAAATAGTTTATAAAGTTCTGTGAACAAATTGGCCTTAAATGGATTAATAATCAAAAATCGTTTTAATTTATCGTTCTGACAGGTTTGGTTCTGACCCGATTACTTTAATCCTCTGGATTACTATCAGCTGTTCTTAGCGGACAGAAGAACCCGGCCCAACCGGGAAGCTTCATCCTGAACCGAGTCCAAATGAGCAGAACCGGAACGTTTATCAACATAATAATATTACTGAGGCAATAATTAATACCAGGTTCTGCATTAAAAGAACCGTCAGTGTTCATTTGGACCAGAACTTTGGTTTGGTCCAGACCGTTTAACTGAGCAGAACCGTCCGCTCTGCTCCAGGTCCGATCACATGTCCTCTGCTCCTCAGCAGCTCACAGTCACGGGATCATGAAGACCAGAACCGACCCGACCCATTTATGCATCTGTGATGAAAGCTTCGGTACCGCCTGGTTCTGCCAGAACAATCCGGTCCAGACAGAGAGGGCGGTTCTGGTCGTCGTCTGGGTTCTGTCTGGAGTCTAGTACTGGCTTGTTCCGCTCACGATTGATCCAAACATCAGTCGATACGTATTCAGAACCGCCTGTTTGGACCCAAGTGAAAGGAAGAACCAGAACCCAAAGAACTCTGATGAATAAAACCATAAAATCATTTTAATGAGTTTTTTTAGTTCATCGTTTCGTCTGAACTGTTTTATTTTCACGCGGATTCGTCCAGAACCAGAACAAGCTTCAGTTGTTCAGAGAACTGGAGGCTCGGAGCAGCCGGAGCTCCAGAACCTGGTGGTTCTGCAGGCCAGGACCGGCAGGTGTGGAGTTAAATCTCCATCTGCCGGAGCGGCGCTGCTGGTTTGGACCCGGGCCAGAGCAGCTGGCTGGAATTTCACACAGAGCCGCAGGAAATCCAGGCAGACAGAGGAATGAAGGCTCAGGGAGTCCAGGAGCTCCGGTTCTGATCCGACTGACACTCAGCAGCGTTTGGGTTTTGGCTTGGTGGAGCCGGTTCTGTTAGTGTCCAGTTAAACGGGCCGTGGTTCTGAGTGGGACCAGCCGTCCTTCCACTCTGTAACGACCGACTTGGTGAGTTCCACTTCCTGTTTCTGATCCGGTTCAGTTTCACTTGTTGCATCACAGCCACATGTGGAACAATGGAGAGGAAGACGTGGTTCTGTTTGGGCCCGGTTCAGCCCGGTTGCCGCTGCGCTTAGAGCAGGGTGTCCAACGTGAGGTGCGAGGGCCGTTTGTGGCCCTTGGGTTAGTTTTGTGTGGGCTCTGATGCGGTTCACATGTTCTGCAGTGGTTCTAGGCCAGTCGGCTTCTTGAAATGTGAAGAAAAATCATTTTTTCAACCTTTTGTTTTGTTTTTATTTTCATCTCTTAATAATAAGAATCACAAACATCTAGCAAGTTTTTACTCACAAACAGACTCGGTCACAACCATCCATTACATTTAACTAAATACTGCAACGTTTGTAGAAGAAAATTCTTATTTTCTCTCCTGACAATAATTTAAAACATTTCATGTACTTAAAAAATGGAAAATAATAAGAACCCCCTAAAAAATAAACGACTGCAAGAGTTAAGACAGACGTGAAACATATTGTTGTTCAGATAACAGATGGTTATAACTCTGTGTTAGCGCTCCTGACCCGGTCCTGACCCGGTCCCGACCCGGTCCCGACCCGGTCCCGAACCGCTCCTGAACCGCTCCTGAACCGCTCCCGAACCGGTCCCGAACCGCTCCTGAACCGCTCCTGAACCGCTCCCGAACCGCTCCTGACCCGGTCCTGACCCGGTCCTGACCCGGTCCTGACCCGCTCCTGACCCGGTCCAGGCTGACCCGGGTCACAGATTTCTGTTCATAAATATCAGCTGAAATCCCGAGTAGAAAACTTCTGGACTCTTTGTGTCCTGAAGACGTTTCTCCAGAACAATCTCCCTGATTGGTTTGTTGGGGTCACATGACTCCCTCAGTTCAGCGTCTGGGTCGTCGTCTCCTGGGGACCCAAACGGATCCCTGCTGACTCCGGCGTGTTGGGGTCAGGGCCAAAGGTCAACATGGTTCAGAGGCACCTGGGGAGAAGAGTTATGAAGGTGAAACCAGGAAGGCCTGCTCAGTGTAGACGCGTCGCTCTGAGTTGCTCCCTGACGGAAAACATCAGAGTGCTGAACTTTCTGCCGTTTCCATGGAGACGTTAAGCGCCGTTCCTCATAAATCCTCCTGGTTTCTCCTCTTCATGCGTCCCGTCAGCTGACCTGGACTTTTCCACTGAAGAGAATGTAAAAGTGTCGATCTCGCTGCTTTTTCACTCATTTTTCCACCGAAGTCGTTAACATCAGTGCAGGAAATGCTGCCGCGGCACAAATACGGCGCCTCGTTTGTAACCGCAGTCGTTGCTTCACTTTTCTTTAAGGAACTGAAACGTTTTTCTGTAGTTTTGTTTAGTCTGACATCAACGGTGATGCCTGTTCTGTTCACGAAACAACCAACTTAAACTGAGAATATTAAAAAGTGACATTTCCAATTCTTGCTTTATTCATTTTAGCAGCTTTTAATCGTTTTAAAAGTTTCACCATCATTCAGAAGAAGGTTCTGCATAAAACTCTGATAAATGGAAACAGTTGAAGATCTAGAAACAAACTCGTAGATCAAACATAATTTTGAGATATTTTCTGAAGTCGAGTTTGTTCTGTTCATCAGTTTAACACTTTAATTTGCTGAAGTTTTCTCTGACTTTTGTTTTCCATTAAAGCTACAGGACGACTCAGTTGGTGTATTGAGACGCTGCAGCATTTTAATGTTACTTTACTGCAAAAGGGAATATTTAACAAGAAAAAATGAAAAAATATAGTTTCTAAAAAAGCAAATTCTACAAAATAAGTTGAGGTATAAATTAAAGACCTAACCTGATCTTCAATCTGACGCTCCAAGCAGGCTAGCTAAATGCTAACCTAGCATTACAGGTATCAAGCTAACGACGACATGCTAATGGCTGATGGATAATTGGAATAATCACATTGTCATTTTCTGAACAAGCTGCTGTTTGCTACCTAGGCTAAAGTGAAAGATGAACAAAATGTGTTGTTTTTTAAAACAACGAGGGGAATTTCAGTCGATCTCTTGACAAAGTTAGCTTGTTGACATCAGACAGCATCAAAAACATGTTTTGTTGCTGCAATAGAATAATATTCAAAATATAATATAATGGTGAATATTTAGGTGAAAGAGTGAAATTTAATGGACGGTATTTAGAGAACTGTTTCCAGTTAAAAACAGACAACCAGACCTGTGCTGTAATGGTTTGATGTTTCCTGTGGGCTGATTGGCTCAGAGGTCAAACCACTGGACGCTTCATTAACTGGAGACAAACGGAGTCGACTGCTGACTTACTAATGACCGGTTGGATGTTTTTCATTGTTTAAATTAGATCAGCTTTAATAACAGTTTCTGTCTTTCCTTCAGGAGCCTGTTTTCTAGAAAACCCAAAGAGTCCAAGGCAGCGTCCCACAATGCAACGGGATGGCGACTGTTCAGCAAGTCAGAGACCAGAGAGGAGGACCAGAGCGGAGAGGCGGCCATGACGCCTCAGCAGGTTCGTCCGGACTCCGATAAAATCGTGATTTAAACACATTTAAATGTCTGAAACTAATCCGCTCATCTCACAGAAACTTTAATATTCGTGTCTCCATTGAAGCAGGTTTCCTGTTTTTTAGTCTCTTTCTTTATGCAAACACAGAGCAGACTCATCCGTCCAGGTTTGTCCTGCTGACGGCTCAAATCCGGGCCTGTTCCCTTGGTTTTCCGTTGTCTTGGTGACAGGATGTGAGCAGATGTTGTTTTGAAATCTTTCCTGCATCACAAAACCAATCCCACAGCATGATACCTCCTCAACAGAACCAGAGCAGGGGGAGAAACTTGGCTTGGAACGTCGTCACACTGCAAAAACTCAAAATCTACCCACACGTTTTGGTGCAGTTTCTTTTGCAAATTTCTTATTACACTTTAAAAATACAAAACTAGCTTACAAGTAACCTTTCAGCAGCATATAGACATTTGTTTAAGTCAATAATCCCTTAATATTGATGAAAAAATAATAGTTATAAGGACATTTTATAAGTTAAAATGTCTGGCAGATTATTTCACTTATAACTTCAGTTTTTTATTAATGCTATAATAGAATAAAATGGATTGTAATATCCTTTTTTGATCCCCAGGGGAGATTGCTTATTAGTCGACAAGCTCCTCCATCCATGGTGTTAAGTATTAAAAACACAAATATAACCATAAGCGATAAAATTCATAAAATATATATCATGGACTGATGTAAGTAATTAATTAATTTAGTGAAATAATATGTCAAAAAATAAAAATTAAAGGAATTATTGACTTAAAACAAGTTCCTATGTTGTGCTGAAAAGTTAATTTTAAGTTAGTTTTTCTTATTTCCAGTGTTTCTGGATATTTGCAGTAGAAATGTTCTCAGAAATCCGTTTTGTGTTTTTGTTCTTTGTGTTTAGTCCTAATTTTGGCCCAGATGCTGCAGTAAATCCACAGCTGGATTTTATTAGCAGTGGAACAAAAACACCAAACCGGTTTCCCACAGAAACCAGTTTGCTGCTGGTTCTTCATCCGGACCACCTGCTGTTCGGTCCGGTCCGGTTCTGGCCTGTTTTCACGGCTCAACTGGGCCTGTGGACGGGTTTCGTGGGGGTGTTGGTGGTTGCTAAGCGACCGGCACACGGAGGCGGCTGGCTGATCATAACAACAACGCTCCACCCTCTCTCTCTCTCTCTGCTGGGTTGGTGTTCAGGGGCGATCGGCAGCAACATGGCCGCTGCCTCAGAGCGCTGCGCCCGCCGCCGTCACGCTTCCTGCTGCTCAGACCGTCTGGCAGCAGCTGCTGCTGTTTCTGCTCACATGACTCAGGGGAAGCAGACGCCACATGTGGCCTGGCTGGGAGGGCCTGACACGTCAGGAGGAAGAGGAGGAGGAGGAGGAAGATGGCGGCGGTCCCGGGCGCCACGGCGTTCCCAGATGTGATTACATGACGCACAGATGTTTTCTGCTCCAGGGAGGACGAACAGAAACATCTGAGACTCTCTGAGTCTGGATGGTGGGAATTTACCGAGAGGGAACCGATGACTGGACCTAAAGCTCGGCCGGGTCCATCAGAACTGTTGGTTCTGCTTAGTAGAACCGAGTCAGAACAGCAACCAGACTGGGATCATGGAGGAGAATAATGGAGGTGTAAATTCTGACACGTTGCCACAAATATTTAGACACGAAGTCCAACCATGAAGGACAAAATGAAGGAAAAGGGAAAAGAGGAGAAAATAAAGACAAAAAGGAGAAAAAGTAGAATAAAGGGAAAAATAAAAAATTAAAAGAGAAAACCTGGGAAAAACAAAGCAAACGGAAAAATGAAAAAACTGAGGAAAGAAAAAAAGGGAAGAATTTAATAAGGAAAACAGAAGAAAAAAGGATAAAAAGGAAAAAGTGGGAAAAACACAAGATGAAGAAAGAAAGGATAAAAAGGAAAAAAGAGGAAAAAGTAGAAAAATAAAAAGAGGAAGGGGAAATAAGGAACAACAAGGTGAGGTTGATTATCGGAACCAGGTCAGATGGTTCCGTTTCTTATCACCTGTTGCAGAAAAAGGAAACAGAGTTTTCAGGCGTTAAACTGTGTGGAAGGACGATCTCTCCTGTGTTTTCTGGGATTCCTGATCTGGACCGGATCTGGGTTCTGCTGGTCAGATGAACCAACAGCCAGTCAGTCTGCTCCTGTCCTCCTCTGTCTCCCCCTGCTGGCCGGAGGTGGAAGCGGCGTGATGAAAGGATTCTGTTGTTGCTGTGCAGCTGTCCTCCTCTGAGTCGGTTCTTCATTGTTCCACTACAGACACGTCCATTCATCAGGACGTGTCCTCATTAGCATGCAGGGACGCTCTGGTGTCTCCGCCCAGAACCGGTTGGCTTTCAGCTCCTGTCTGTCTCTGTCCTCGGCAGGAGGACGAGGACTCGCCGTGTCCACAGCGCCCCCCGGCTGCAGGGAGGAGGAAGAACCTGGAGTTCGAGCCCCTGTCCACCACCGCTCTGATTCTGGAGGACCGGCCGTCGTGAGTCCCGCCAGAACCGCCCTGAGTCGCCATGGCGACGGTCCGGCTGGCTGACTGTCCTCTGTCTGTCCCCAGGAACCTGCCGGCCAAGTCCCTGGAGGAGACGCAGAGACACAAGCTGGAGTACGAGGAGATGGTGGCTGGAGCCAAGAGGAGAGGTGAGCTCCCTGACCTCTGACCTCCAGGATGCCCTGGTGCAGCATGCTGACCTCTGACCTCCTGCCTCCAGAGATGAAAGACGCCCAGAAGAAGAAGCGCCAGATGAAGGAGAGACACCGGCAGGAGGACAGCATCTCCAACGCCATGGTGGTCTGGAACACCGAGATCCTGCCGCACTGGGACGCCATGTAGGTGCTGCGGGGTCGGGGGTCGGCGGGGTCAGGGGTCAGCAGCTCACCCTGTGTGTGTTCAGGAAGGGGACGAGGCGGGTCCGGGACCTCTGGTGGCAGGGCCTTCCCCCTGGAGTCCGAGGCCGAGTCTGGAGCCTGGCCATCGGCAACGAGCTCAACATCACAGCAGGTACCGACCCGGTTCTGGCTCTGGCTCTGGGTTCTGTTTGCTCCTCTCTGGTTCTGGGTCTAAGGCCCGGTTCTGGTTGTCTCTGTAGAACTGTATGAGATCTTCCTGTCCAGAGCCAAGGAGAAGTGGAGGAGCTACAGCGAGACGAGCTCGGTCAACGACAACGAGAGCGGTACCGGTACTGGTTCTGAAGGTTCTGTTCTGACCCGTGTCGGCAGGCCGCCTCATCCCGGTTTGTTCTGTTTCTGTGCAGACGGAGGAGCGTCTCTGGCGGACCGGGAGTCCAGTCTGGACCTCATCAAGCTGGACATCTCCAGAACCTTCCCGTCTCTCTTCATCTTCCAGAAGGTACCGGACCCGCAGCGCCGCCGCCGGGCCCGGTTCGCTCTGACCCGTTTGTGTTCTGTCCGCAGGGCGGGCCGTACCACGACCTGCTGCACAGCGTGCTGGGAGCCTACACCTGCTACCGACCCGACATCGGCTACGTGAGTCCGCCCTCCGGAACCGGATCGGTTCCGACGGGCTCCGCCGGCCGCTCTGTGTGTCCCGACCCGGTCCGACCCGGTTCTGTGTGTCGCAGGTCCAGGGCATGTCGTTCATCGCCGCCGTGTTGATCCTGAACCTGGAGGAAGCCGAGGCCTTCGTCACCTTCGCCAACCTGCTCAACAAGCCGTGTCAGATGGCCTTCTTCAGGGTGGACCACGAGCTGGTGGGGCCCGGTTACCACGGAGACCAGCCGAACCGCTCCAGAACCGCTCCAGAACCGCACTGACCCGTCTCTCTGCTCCGCTCCAGATGCTGAAGTACTTCACCGCCTTCGAGATTTTCTTTGAGGAGAATCTTCCTCGACTCTTCAGCCACTTCCAGACCAACAGCCTGACCCCTGACCTCTACCTGATCGACTGGTGAGGGCCTTTATTTCCAATTAATATGCGTATATGCAAATTTATTTTCTTTTTCATACCTAAAAAAAATATATAAAATATTTTTTAATGTACATATTTAACATTTTTACTATATTTTTTAAACTTATTTCTCCCTCACATAATTTTGTTTTTTTTTTTCAAAAAGTGTTTTTGAGAAAAAGTATATTATTTTTCCAAAACAAAATTTAAAATGATATATTTTCTAAATATATAATGAACCTTTATTAAAGATTTATGGTTATTGTAGTTTTTAAAGTGTAACTCTGGTCTTCTCCGCTGCCGGTCCGTCCAGGATCTTCACGCTGTTCAGTAAGTCGCTCCCGCTGGACGTGGCGTGCCGGGTGTGGGACGTGTTCTGCCGGGACGGCGAGGAGAGCCTGTTCCGGACCGGCCTGGGGATCCTGCGTCTCTTCGAGGACGTCCTGCTGCAGATGGACTTCATCCACATCGCCCAGTTCCTCACGCGTCTCCCTGACGACCTGCAGCCGCACACGCTGTTCACCGCCATGGCCAACACGCACATGATCAGCCGGAACCGCCGCTGGGCGCAGGTCCGCTCCGTCTCCCGCAGAGTCACGCCGGAGCCGCTTCCTGTGTGACTTCCTGCTTCCTGTCTGCAGGTGTTCTCCGCTGTGATGAAGGACGGGAACGTCAGAGAGGCGGAGAAGTCCGGCAGCCCGGCTCTCAGGAGCTAACGCTGCCCCAACGTGGAGCCCAGAGACGGCTGGACTTCCTGGTGCTCCCTCTGCTGGCCGGGAGGGGAACCGCTCCAGAACCTCTCCGGTCCAGTTCCTCTCAGTTCCTGCTGCGGGTTCCTGGATCAGCTTAAACAGTATTTATCCCAGATGAAGGATTCAGACGTATCAGAATGTGCTGCGTGCTTCTTCTGGATCCACATTTCCTCTCAGCACTTTATTCTCGCAGAACCCAGCGGAACCGCCCCACCGGGCCGCTCTGGTTCTGTTTGACCCGCCCGCTGGTGGCCTTCCAGGAGTAAAACTGTGAGCTCCTCCTGCACCAGCAGCCGCTCCATCAGACCCTGAGATCATGTGAATCAGCGACGATGAAGAAGCAGAAAAACCGAGGAAGAGCGAGAGAGTCCCTGAAGTTACACGATGTAATCATAACTATCACCGAAATAAATTACAAACCCAAACGGATCCGATCCACGACCTCCGCTGGTTTTAATCCCATCAGCAGGTCAGAGGCTGAAAAATCCGATTTTTTCCCTGTTCATTAAACGCATCAAAAGGCAGCACTGCTGCTGACATCACTGGTCCTGGTTCTGGTTCTGCTCCTGGTTCTGGTTCTGGTTCTGGTTCTGCTCCTGGTCCTGGTTCTGGTCATGGTTCTGCTCCTGGTCCTGGTTCTGGTCCTGGTTCTGGTCTTGGTTCTGGTCTTGGTTCTGGTCTTGGTTCTGGTTCTGGTCAGGGTTCTGGTTCCGGTCCTGGTTCTGGTTCCGGTTCCGTTTAGAGGTAAAGAACCCAGAACCTGGTTGCTAACACTAGCAGCTTCAGGCAGGAAGTGGTTCTTTCAAAATAAAACTCAACCAAAGTGTGAATCTTTACCGATCAGAATCTGGATTGACCCGTTTCACGTTGTTCCTGATGAGGCTTTGGGTTCAGCACCAACCCGGCCAGACGGACCTTCGGTACCGGCAGCCGACGCTCCGACCTTTAAAGTGTTAAACTGCTTCCTGATCCTCAACGCTGTAAAAGATTAAATTATTCAAATGAAACTAAAACGGATTAAAAACTACAAAGATTTTCCTCCAGTTTGGAAGATAACCGATCCGGTCCAGGTTGGTTTCCCTCGGTTCTGGTTCTGGTCTCTGCTTGTGTTTCACTAACAGGATCCACTTTCTCTCCCACGTCGACTTCAAACTAAACTTATTCCATCGACATGTTTTATTATTTAACTGTTTTATATTTTATTGTTCGTTTATTTAGCTTCTCTGTTTCTCTTCGGTGTATTTTCCCATAATGCCTTACAGTTGATGTAAATAAACTGTAAAAATGTTCTTTTTCATATGACGCCACTAGTCTGATGTGTAAATAAATATCTAAGCAATCTGACTCTGGACTGGCCTCTATCAGCCAAAACATTACGACCACCAACATTCCCACCTGGGTTCACAATAAACTTCATTAAACCTTCATAAAATAGATAAAAAGGATAAAAATCACTAGTTTGGTTTAGTAATTGTAAATGTTGCCCAACTAAAACATGAATTAAATTATGTTTATACAACACAAAAGTCATTTGAATACAATCACAAACAGTACAGTAATTAATTATTGAAAGTAGTTTAAAAAGTTTCTATCAAAGGAAACCCAGCAGCACTGGCTCCTCCTGGACCAGCAGGGGGCGACATCCGACAAGCGCTTGTGACTTTACATCAATCCCTCAGAATGAGAATACATGTGGCGACATTAGAGAGTAAAACCCCATTTAACAGGAGGAAACCTGTTAACTAGGAACTTAGCTTCAGTTCTGTTATCTTCCATCTTGGTAAATAATTTCCCTTCATGATCATTTAGCTCCTCGTTTGTTTTCTGCCCTCTCTGCTGCGTTAAGAAACACTAATTATCTTCTGTTATGTGTTCTTCTGTTTATTAGTTTCCAACGTTAGCCTTGGACAATGTGAGAAGTGCGCAGCAGTTTGTAGAAAAGACAGAAGTTGGTTTGTTTGGTAGGAAAGAGAACACCAGCTGGGTGCAGTGCGCAGCTGCTGCCACAGGGTGGAGCCAGAGGACCTGCTTTAACGTTCCTCTTCTTCACTGTTTTGCTGCTTCTCTGCTGCTAATCCATGAATGAAATAGTTCAGAGCAGGTACTGGGAGATGTTTTGCTCCCATTTCTTTCATTTTTACACAGTTCTTGCCGTTTTCCAGCTCACTGAACAAAAATATTTTCGTTCTCAGGTTGTCGCGTTACTAGAATAATAATAGTTTCTTCTGAGAGAAACTACAGAAGTCGTCACGTCTCGGTTTGAGCTCTTCTGATCTAATTAAGACAAACTCGTCACTGGAGAGCTGAACTGCTAACCTCAGCTGGCTGCAGATCTCTACCTCCACGCTGATTCAAACGGCGGGTGAAGGCCTGTGGAGGACGAGGAGCGGGGCAGGCATGGGAAGCTATTTGGCAGCAGTCTGAGGTCTTTCCTGAAGAGGCGGAGCCGAAGAGGAAGAAGGAGCCCAGCGGGGCCCCTGAGGGCCTATGAGATGCCCCAGCGGGAGGCAGGGAGATCAGGGCAAAGGAGAGCTGCCTGGCATGGAGCGGATGAGGGTAAGAAAGCAGAAAAGACCCAGCGGAGGGAAACCTGACGGATGTTTTCACACCGCGTAATGAACTCGGCACAGTGGAGGTTTTGATGGATCTGCTCATCAACGTCTTGGTCGTTTACAAGTCATTTTCCCAAGTCACATCTCAAGTCTCTCTCAATAGGTCAGGTTGGAAGTCATTTAGGGACAAGTCAAGTGTCAAGACTTTGATATCCAAGTCTGTTTCAGGTCCCGGTCTTTACCTGCAAACTCCCACTGAAGTCTTCAGGCTTTGAAAGGAAACTCCAAGTGAAGTTTCAAGTCTTAAAAACTAGTCGTGTCAAAGTCTCTTGAGTCTAGTCTGAAACAAATTACAAGTCATCAAGTGTCAAGGCTTTGAGGGGCAAATCCAAGTTTCACCTACAGTCAAGTCCCAAATCCTTAGAATGCTAATCCAAGTCAGGCCTCGAGTCTTTGGTGCTAAAGTCCAGATAAAGTCTCGAGTGTTTTTCTCTAACTCTGAGATGTAATGTCTAATTCAAGCTTTATTCACATCAAGGCAAGTCGAAAGTCAAGCTTCAAGTTTTAACCCAAAATTCAAGTCAAGACCTTCAGAATGTCCTCAGATTCTGGTCCCAGGTCTGCAGAAACAAAACGTGGCAGCCGTCATCCCTGAATTTGTTTCTAAGTGTTGATCAACTTGCTGTAACTTTCCTCCAACCCGTTGAGCTCTGAAGCTGATCAGGTTTCACCTCTGATGTAAGGAGGAGACGAAACCAGAGAATCTGATGTGAGGCTTTTCTGCTTCAGCTGAAAGAACCATTTCATCTGCTGCTGGACTGTTACGGTCAGAGAAAGTTTAGGTTTCCTCTGTGAGGATGAAACAGAGGGAACCAGGAGGAAGAGGAGGAGGAGGAGGATACTGCTGGTCAACAGGCCGTTTCCTGTCCTGTGGGACGCCTGGGAGCCATCTTGATGACTGGATCACTCATCTCTCCTACTAAACTCTTTCTTCTTTCACTTCAGTCTCTTCTCCTCCTCTTCCACTCATCACTCTATCTTGACTTTCAGTTAGTCCATCTTAAATCTTTGCAGTCATTTGTCCACCAAGAGTTCAAACTCTAATTCAGGCAGTAATGGCTGGTTCCTGATGTGAAGAAGCAGCGATTATTGCATCTTCATCAACCTGAGATCATTTCATTTGCGATATCTACAGTTTTCTCAAAATTGCTTCATTTCTTTAGTTCATTTCTAACATAGGCTTACTGGAATATGAGGTGATGGACAACACAAACACAAAAGTGGATGAAGGCGATCTGGTTTTCTAAATCCAGCCTCCTGAGTCAAAACTTTCTAAAACCCCCTCTAGTTGCAGGTCTTTTTGTCTCCACCAGCTTTGAACATCTTCAAACGGACGGTTTAGTTTAACTCAGTCGGTCAGATTAGATGGAGGAGCATCTCTGGACATCAGCTTCCAAGTCTTTCCACCGACTCTTACATTTAAATACCATGCTGGTATTTAGCGTCAGCTTCCACTAAAAATTATGTTGGTAAAGCTCTTTCGATTTAGTGGAAGTATTCTTTATGATTAGTGATTAAAAGTTAGTGTGGAGAACATTTTAATTAGTTGGTTATGGTCTAACCCTAACCCTAACCTCAGCAGTAAGCTAACATAGAGGCTGGATCTCATAAAGTCCTCCTACGTCATAAATCCTCTGTAAGGCCACATACAGAGTTTCTCTAAGCCTTAAACAAAAACATATTCAGGTTCTTTATTAAATCATTGGTCTAACATTGACATTAAAAGCCAACAGTCATGGACCAAAGAGACGTCATTTAAACAAGATCAAATTAGGGATGATTAAATTCGTCATAATAATAAAACAACTTTGTGTTTTTCTACCATTAGATTGGACTTGGATGCAGTTTTAAATCAGATTCGATCTCTGGAGGTGATTTTTCTTCTATTTTCAACCCGTTTTCTCTTAAGGCTCTTCAGTGCTTCTCAAAGAAAACCATTTGGGCTGCAGACGGAGGTGAAAAGGTCTGAGAGGGGTTACACCTGCAGAGGCGCTTCCTGCAGCGGCAGGAACTCAAGCCGGTTTCCCATTAGGTCAGTGGCCCCCGAGGGCCGATCCTCTTTAGCTCTCCTTTCACTCCTCGTAGAGCGGAAACCGGCGGATCGGACGGAGGGAAAGCTGCGAGGCGCCGAGTTGCAATTAGACGCTCCATTATATAAAGGCATATTCAGATAACAGGGGCACCAATGAGGTCAGTACGTGCCTTTTGTTGTGGGAATAATGAGTTTTTTAATAAAACCAAAAAATGCCCCCTTCGTTATTGTAATGACCTAATGAGTGTGCCAGTGGCGCGGGGCCATGTTGGTGGGAAAGTCCCGCGGTCGGAGCACCTCTCTGTCCTCTCGCTGCACCTGCATCCCCCCGGAGCCACCCCGTGATTTCTGGACCTCCACTGTTTGTGTCCAGGCTCAGAACCCAACGAGCGTTTAATTACCATAAAATGCTGCGGGCATGTAGCCCTATGACACAATGAATGGCAACATAGAGCTCATTGAGGTTATCAACAAGGGGCCCAGTGGTCAATTGGGTCATTGATTTGGATTGTTTGACAGACCTGGAGCCAAGGCCGCAGGAACAAGCAAAGTTCAAAAATCCCCCTCAGTTGAATCGAGAAGTTTGCCACAGAATCTGTTGGAAGGGGCTGTCAGCAGTGATTAGGGGGCATGAAAGGGCTCAGCGATCAAACGGGCTCCGGCCCAGCGCTGCACATTTAATTACAATTTGCATGTCTTTGTTCCTGACCCCTCAGCAGGCATGATCTGATTACAAGGGTGAACAGTTAGCGCCGAGGGAAACTCGCCGCATATTTCTCTAACTAAACTCCTGCGTGTTTGAAGGTGGACCTCCGGCTTTCAGGGTCGGAGGTAAACTTTGCACATCGCCGGAGCTGTTACCTTCCTCCTGCTTTTTCTGCTGCGCCCCCAACTCCCACTGCATTCTGGGAGTTCACTGAGCTGGGGGGAACGTAGGGTGCCCACCGGCTCATTAACTGGGAGGCACAGCGCCCCTTGACCCCTATGATGCAGGGTGACAGGGCAGACGAGACGAGGCGATTGGCTGGCAGCTTCAGTGGTTGAATGTGCCACCAGTGGTGTTCCAGAGTGGAAAAGGGCAGCGAGGAACAAAACGCCGCTAACTCAACTTTTCCTTCACGTCTCACGTCTCTACGCCTTCATTAAATCACATCTTTCACTGATCTCACAGCTCTACTTTTCAGACTTTACAGATAAATTATTACAAGAGACTAATGGTTTATTTTATGGTTTGTGATTTAGCAAAAAGGCAGAATTTATATGTGTTTAATGATAATATGTATTCAGTGTTTATAAGGTTATTACTGTTGTATGATTATAAATTTAAATCAACCATAAAAGGAACATTTATCATTTTTTTGAAAACGTAAGTTTTCCTTTGTAAAATGTAATATAGTTGTATTTTTGGTGAAGATTAATGGAAGTTTAGCCCAAAACACTGAAACATAACAAACATAACATAACATAACATAACATAACATAACATAACATAACATAACATAACATAACAAACAGCCTTTTGGTAAAGTAGATAAATGTTAAACTTATTGGATTTTCCTATTCAACATATATAGTTGATACCAGAAGTTTTTATTCACCAAATAAAACTACACACATTTTTCTCTAAATCACAAAAAAAATGTTTTGATCAAGTTTTATGGCATTTGGCAAATAGAAATAATTTTGGTAATTACAACTAATCTAAAAAGATAGAGAAGAAGAAGAAGTTTGGTCTGATTTAACTTCGTATTAATAGTCAGTATAGTTTAGTTATTTATGCATAATATAATATAATCCAGTGTAACACAAAGTGCTTTATAGACATTTGATCTCTAAACTCTGACAATAAATGATGAAAAAATAATCAAACTAGACATAAAATTATAATTGTTGGTAAGTAAATAAATAATACTAGTAATTAAAATCTATTGTCTAATTATAACCAGATCGACTGACAAGATTAAACTTGGATAGTCTCCAATATTGAAAAGGCATAAATATGCAAGACAAAATATATAATTTTAAATAATTAATTTCACAAATTTGCAGCATCAAGCTATTTTCTGACATTGTAAAGTCAGAAATTTGTAAAAAAAAAAATATTCCTACATGTTTCAGGAAAAAATATATAACGTCAAACATTTGCAAAAAAAACAAAAAAACTAAAGTCGTCTAAGGTTTGAATCCAAATTGTAAGTGTTATCCTCAGCCTGGATAACCATTACACTTTGTGTTTAATAAATTTAGGCATTTAATCATACAAGCTTCACATTTTTTCTTACATTTTTACAACTTTTCATCAAAAAATATATAAAAAATTCTTGTAAATATGTACAATTAATCTAAAAGCACACAGACTGTACACACACACTCACACCCACATGCACACACCGCGCACACACACTCACACCGAGCACCCGCACACACACACACACACACCCCCACACACACCCACACACACCCACACACACACACACACCACTCCACTTTCTCCACTTTGTCTCTTTTGTTCTTCACCTCCTTCCTTCACTCAGCTGGTTTATAAGCTTAACATGAAAAATGTAAAGTTGAAATATTACAAAAAAGAAAAAGATTCGGAAAATTTTCTGAGCTTTTCTTGAAAAAAAATCTGAAATTATTGTAAATCAAAGTTATGTATTTTATGGCAAGAATGCAAAGAAAAGAACAAGATGATTTTAAAAAATGTTGACATCAGTCAAAACGAACTTAAAGGTCCAGAAGTTCTGGTATATTTACTGAACCTAACGTTCTGGTGCGACCCGTGACTCTGGAGCTGCGAGTGGCTCTTTGGACTTTCCACACTTGTTCTTTATAACTTTGGCTAAAAAAAAAAAAAAAAAACTAATGTTTTTAAATTTGTATATTATAACAAACGCAGGTTTTTTAAGTTTTTCAGTTTATTCCTACAATATTTGCATATTTGTATTGAACTTACACAAAAGTCAACACTTAAAGAATTAGTATTTTGTTACATCTGTTGTTCATAAGGTGGGAGTCTATGTGCCTTTTTATTATTTTTTACTTCACTTTCCATCCCACAGAAAAAAAAAATCCATCCTCACTTTTGGTAAATTTTATGGCTTTTATTTAAAATTCTAAAAATAGAAATAAAATGGTGGTTTTTTAAAACCACCATTTAAAGAACATATCTACTACTTTCCTATAGTAGATATTTGTTTAAAATTTTAAGTTTCAAAACGTCATGTGACATTTGTGGTTCTGTAGCTCTATAAGTGAGTTTTATTTAAACTCAGGTCGCCGACCCCTGCTGCAGTGTGCTGGTGTTGGTTCTGGTTGTCTTGAGACCCACTCCTGTCCGGTAACCAGGTGATATTTAGAGTTTCTCCAGAACCGGGTTGGTGTCAGCGTGGAGATGCCATGCTCTGATTGGTTCAGGGAAAACCTCTCCTGTTGTTCCTGTTTACACTCAGAACTGCAGTTAGAAAAGCAGAAGGTCCAACCAGTTGTTTCAAACTTGAGGGAAAGTTTGTGGTCTGTTTGCTGGTGTGGAAACCGTTTCCACTGATGAATCCCTGGGTTGGTTTTACTGAAGAAAACATGTGTGGAAGTCAGTTCTGCTGGTTTCTGATTGAGGCCTGAAAAGGACACAGAAGGTCATGGGAAGCACTTGTCATTTTCCAAGTGACACAGACTGACGTTGGAGTAACGTAATCTGAAATGATATGATTTCATCCTCCGACGTCGGCCCACCGAAGCAGAAAAATGGGCTCTGTTTCCTTCCGTACTCCCTGAACTCCAGAATAATGACCCTTCCTTGTTCATTAGTGTCTACTCGGTCAATCAGAAGCACATCAGAAATGAGTTTAGCATTCAGGCGCAGGACAATTGACCTTGTTTGTGCCCTTCCTCACCAGCAAGCTGTCACAAGGCTTCACCCAAATTGAGGCAATTAGGGGCGATGTGTCTCCCCCGATAGGCTGGGTCTCCTCACCGCGTCCCAGTGACAGCAGCGGGACATGGTCTAATCAGAGTCCACGTCCACCTCCAGCCGGTGGCCCCACTTCGACCTGACTCTGCAACCACAAACCTTCACAAGCAGAGGATTGTTGAGCAGGAGCAACCAGAGGCCCAGATCAGAGGAAACACACCGAGCACAGCTTGATTCTCCCTGAGCGGTCCCTCAGAGTCGGCTGCAAACAGCAGGGGGTCAAAAAGATTTTCTTTGGAGATTTTCCAGTGATTTGACAGGAGCTGAAGCTTAAAACCTATGGAGCATCATCTACACCTATTACTGGTGTAGATGAACTCAGAGGGAAACTTTGGTCTGGAAACCAGATGCTTGAAAAAAGTTAACAAAAATCTGTTAATTGGTCAATCTACAGGATTTGACAGCTGAACCTTCTCCAGGTTGATTTGATCAGATGTTCAGAAAAATTATCCTGCTGAAAGACCCAATTATGGCCAGTTGATAATTCAAGTGTCCTACTACTTCAATGAATCAATGATGCCAGAACTAAAACGGTTCACATGACCTTTAGGAGAGAACAAGGCCCACAGGATCACAGATTCCCCACTGTGCTTTTCTAAATCTTCATTATTTGTTTCATACCAGATCCACCTGGAGTGTTTGTTGTTGAAAAGCTCATTTGATCAAAGTTCACAGGTTCAGTTATAGTCCAAGAAGACCAAACATGCTTAACCCAAAGACCCTCAAGAGCTGTTTGGCTGCAGCCATTTATTGACACGAGAAGCTCAATAAGCCTCCAATGGTTAAACGCCAGGCTCTCTTGTCTTTCCTTGAAGAAATGGGTTTAACCATCATATCAGAGTTACAACCAAGATAAAAAGGAGCGTCATGGATGACCCAAAGTTCAGAGAAACTGAACAAATTTAATAAGTATGAATTTTAAGAAATGCTTCAGCGTTTCTTAATTTGCTGCATCATAAATTCTGCTTAAAACAATTTTTTCTTAAAATGATTTTGTTTCCCTGTAGGTTAATGTACTCAGATGAACGTTGAGTTTTTCTAAACTAAAGTTATGCTACAGCACTTTTACTGCCAGGCTTTTTATACATATTTACCAACAGGCCCAATAAATATGAAGGAATCTGAAAAACCAAGTATATAATATTTATTTCCTTTTAACTGTGAGCGTAAACAGCTTAATTATTATTATAATTATGCCGGCATAACTTAACATACAGTATCTATATGCAAAACAAAGATTCTGAGGTAAGCACACAACTCGCATGATCTTTATTTACGGATATTAAATCAATCATTTTCGGCTCTATTTTCTCTTTAAGCTGATCATTTTTATCATCCAGTAAAAACACAAACAACTTCTCTGTTTTGAGATTTATAATATAGAGAACAGTTCATTCCTCCTTTAATCAGGCTCCTTGTGGATGATGCTCTATGAACATATTATTTTTCTGGACTTGGAAGTGTTTCAGTCAGAATGTAACCTCGAGACCTCGGTCCGCCGGCCAACCAGAGGAACACTCTGATAACATTCCCGTCCATTTGACCTCTCTCTGTCCTCGTTCAGCTGCTGCATCCCATAATGCACCTCAGCCTGTCCTGATCTCAGAGGCCTCAGAGTTACGTAAGCTCTCTGGATCAGCTCTACAGCCACAGATTCATCACCAAATGGTAACTAATGGTGGGCTTTTATCTTTAATGTATGTTTTTTATTTGAGTTTACATTAAAGTGAAATAATGTCACTCCAGTGTAAACATTAATAATGCTTTTATGCTGTTTCCACCAAACAGCCCATCATATGGATATTAAACCACAGATTTGTCAGAGCAGCGTGATTTTTCCAGTGTGTTATTGTTCAGTTTTGGTGCGTCTACATGAAACGTAGCCTCAGAGGTTCTTGGTGGGATCTTCTGCTGCGATGACTCCTTCATGGTTCCACCTGTTGCTCCTCCAGGGATGGTGTCCTGCAAACCTCAGTTCTAGACAACAATTACAAATCATCTCCACCACGTCTACAAGCCTAAATGTCATGAACAGCTAACATACGATTGGTTGATTTACCATCAGTGCTAACAAGACTTTTGGACATTTCTGTTCTCTGTAGATCAAAAAAGTTAATGATTGCACTTCAATGTTGCTTGAGCACAATCCAACGTCTCAAGTTTCCGATGCTGAGGGGTTTCATGATCGGGAGGAAGTATGAGAAGAAAGTGCTGGGATTCTGCTGGACCAGACGCAAGTCCAGATCAGAGATGACGCTCAGATGAGAATTTGTTTGATTGATTTGGTTAAAGCTAAAGCAGAGGTCAATTAATCAGCTTCCCTGAGGCCTCTGTCCACTGGCCAACCAGAGGAACACTCTGATAACATTCCTGTCCAGTTCACCTCCCTCTGTCCTCGTTCTAACGAGCGGGTACAGCAGGAGCTGGACGGGACAACGAGGACTCAACGAGGTTCTGCTACATCTCTGAGAAGATGGCCTCAGCCGGCATCAGCAGGAATGTGTTTTTCATATGACGATCCCTGCCTGCTTGCGATGCGGCACTCTGCTCAGTGTGAACACAACCAGGACCGGAGTACAACACGACCGGTGGTGGCTGAACCGGCCCGGGTCCTGAAGGGCAAAAGCACTTTTTCATGTAAAAGTCAGAGACCTCAAATTGTACTGGCAGTAACTTGACACGAGTCCAAAAACAACTGAGACAAAGAGCTGAGATATTTGACTACTGTCACAGACAGACAATCGGGTTTAGAGAAGAACCGAATCTGAAATACCCTGCAGGTAAGCAGCAGATGAAGATCAGGTGTGTCTGTTCACAGCAGGAGACCATGATCACAAATGAGAGGGCTGCGCAGGCAAGCAAGAAGCAGAAATTTGAGGGAATCATCATTAGTGTACGTTGATACTGAGCTGGCTCGATTACCAGGATAAGTCTTCATGGTTCCTTTGTTTCTCTCATCTGAGGTGAACCATTCGGGTTTCTTTTCAGACACTGGATAAGTGGTGAAACATCTTAAGAACTTGGACTGACCTGTGATTGCTTGAACAGATGATCTTGGGATACAGCTAATTAGAAATGGGACAAAATACTTTTCCAGTTTGTGTAAATTGTTCAGCTGATCTTGTCAGATCTGCACTAAGATCCTTGGATGTTCTCATTGTTCTGAATGTGATCAGTCCATTGAGTTCATCTTGTTTGGTGCCTTTTCGGTGGCCCTGGTACCTGCAACCTGCATGGAAAAATCAGATGAATGACAGAGGATCAAAGCGAGTCACAAAACCAGCTGGTGTACAAGTGGCGGTGCGCGCCGGGCTTGTGAGGTTCTCCCTCTGTGAATGAAATAAAAGCCGGTCTTGTTTGGCAGTGAAAAAAGGCTAATAGGGCTGACCTGCCGCTCACCCCGCAGCAGAAGAAACAGAATGGGAAAGAAAAACAGAGGGAGGAGGAGTGTATTCTTCTTGTGCACTAACGGAAAGGGTGAACGAGAGAACAGGGCAGCACTGGGTGGCAGATTAGTCCAAGTTGTGCGTCTCCGAACAATGAATGGATGGACGGGTCGGTTGATGGAGCCGCTGATGAGAACAACATGTTGCAGATTGATGAGGAGAACAGAGAGACTCATGAAGTTTCTCAAATAAAAACAATTTGAGCTTTTATTTCAGATGGATAAACGTTGGCCAAATCTACTGAAGTGGTTCAGAATCTGAGCAGAAAGACTTCTTACATCCAAATAACAGACTCAGATGACAGATCCGTGGGAAAGGGAAGCATGCCTCCATCTTGATGCTGATTTGATCCCATTTAGGGTTTTAAAGCAGACTAAAGTTCTGACAGATAAAGAACCAGAGAACGTCTAAGATCCATTCTGGTGGATCCAAATCCTGATTCAATCTCTGTAGACGGATTCAGGACTCACTGACTCACTGGTTGTTCGTCTGAAATGTTTCCAGTCCAGCACTGAAACTAATACGTGGGTGAGGTAGTACCTTTTATGGAAACTCCATCAATGACTCCGTATGAGCTCCAGGTCAGGAGTTCTTTCTATGAGCAAGAACAAAAAGAAACCTACGTCAAAGTTAATGGCACCAACAGCTGTATCCATAGCTGCAATTACAGTCACCATAAAACTGCACAAATTAAAAGTATGAAAATAAATTTGCTTAATGGAAACATGGCAGTTTTGTAAAAGTCGTTCTTCAATAAATGACGTGTTTTTTTTTTTAGTTGAACTGAAATTGCTTTAGTATAAAAATCTGCAAAAGAAACACTTTTTTTGAAGAAGATGACAGGAAATGGAAGAACAAACTGATTCACATGTGATTAGTGTCAATGCTGTTTGCATTCACACTGTTGAGTTCCACTTTTCTGGTTGCTCAGTAAATTTCGCCGCACTTCTTCTCCTGCATACTTTGTGCTATTTTCGCAATTCAACTTTTATACTGTTCAGCTTGCTCTCCTAATGCCGGCTATATCTCTTGGTATTCATAACCTTTATAATATTCAGCTTTTTATGAATTTTTTCATAGAAATGGGGGAAACTGCTCCATCCTGTGGCAGAATTGAGAATTACAATATAAAATGTTCGTTGTGTTTCACAGTGGATGTTTCAGGTCCTGAATATTAATGGCAATCAGTCATTCAGTTTCAGGGCTGTCATGGAGGAAACCAGGCAGCGGCCATGTTGAAGTTGGGCAGTTAAACAGCTTTAAGGCTGTTTAACATCTGGGAATAATTTGAGCTTTTGACGTTGCTGTTTTCGTGCTGCATGTTTTTTGTAGTGGTCGTGCTAAACGACGCCTCCAAACAAATGTCGATATCTCAGGATCCATAAAAGGTTTGGATTTCATTCGCCCACCGTTTTTATCAGAAAGAAAAGGGGAATGTTTCTGTCATTTTCAAAATTTAGGGTTTACATGAATTTTTTTTTTTTTGTTTTTTTACATTGCATGGAATATTTTACTGTAACCCAGCATGCTAGTGGTATCCTAGATGCTATCATTAGTATTTTAGCTAATTTTAGCTACTTAGCTAATTTTGGCTTTTACCTGGGTTTTTCATGGACCATTTCTAACCTTTCTGCAAGTTTTCAGCAGTTGGCTTCAGACGCTTTTGCCATTTTCACTAAAAGCATTCAGCATTCACACTTGCATTTTCATAGGAAATTCACACTTTCTAGTTTTAATTGCTTTTCTTAAGTTTTGTGCAGGTTTGTAATGGAAACGCAGCTAATGACTCCCAACCAGGAAAAGAAACATCCTATGTGAGAGAGAGGCAGTGAATAGTAATGTTGATGATGACTCCATTCAAGAAAAAGACTGAGTTAAACACAGAAGCAACGGGAAGCAGCATAACACAAAAAAGAATCTCTGGGTCTCACTGGAAAAGAAAAGCAGAGAGGCTGAGGTCTTTCTACTGGAATGGAAAAACCAAAGACACTGCAAAAAGAGTATCAGTGTATCAAAATTTTATCCTGTAAATAAACACAGCTGAATAAATCTAATGAAAATCTGCAGAAATATCAGCAGGAGAACGTTTCTCCATGTGAAGCTGAGGATGAAGACCAGATTTCCTTCCAGACAAGTTCAGATCCGACTTCAGACCCAGAGACTTCCTGCAGCTGTTGTATGTTTGTTGTAATTCTCATCACATCCCCGATTGGAGCCTGAGTCACTCGAACGCGTTGAGCTGCTGGATGTCAAAGCAGGAAGTGAAACGCTGCTGTTGATCACTGATGTGTTGTTGTGGAAACAAGCTGCAGCTCATCACGAAGCTGCAGAAGCACCAACCTCCTCACCGCTGTCATCGCTCTGAGAAAGAGGGACAGACGGGAGTCCTGCAGACGGAGCGGAGACACAACAGGAGGGACAAACCGAGAGAATCAGCGCTGCTGCAACTACAGAAGAACAAACGATTCTTTCGGTCTTTGAGGATTTCATAAATCTTTGGTGGAATAGTTGCAATTTAAAATGATTGTTTGTGTTTTCCTTTCCTAAACCACAGTGTGGTTCTTTATGAACAAGCTGCAAGCTGTTCCTCCATCAGGAACATGGACCATTCTGCATCAACCTATCAGAGATCATTGTGAGATTCATCCTCTTTATGCAACAAACTGGAGCAGGAACTGCTGGATAAAAGCAATAAAGTGAAGAAATGCACAGAAAACTGAGAAAAAAGTTTCCCCAAATATATCACACACTGGAGCTAAAGAAGTTAATAAGAAAAAAATATTAGAGTAAATTAATTGATGTCACCATACAGCTTCTGGAGAATTTACCTGCTGTGGTTCACTTTCTGCTCTGAGTCCAACAACCTGTTCCCCTCCTGCCCTGTGGGGGCGCTGCAGCACGAACCACTGAAGGAAACGACACAAAAACCTCTGAAGAAGAAACTGAGCACAACTTCCTTCTTCACAAAATGGAAACTGAAATGGAAATTTTAGCCATTGTAGGATTTCTCTTTTGTCTGATAAAAAAACAAAAACATGAGTCATTTCTCCTGCTAGCACTAAACTCCAGCTTTTGTTTTCAATGTATTTACCCAGAATGCCCTGTGCTGTAGTCCACTTCCTGTTTTTGGAGCAGTCTCTGGTCCACTTGGTATTCACATATGGATTCTAACAGCACCAGAGTTCACTTCAACCAAGCCGAACTAGAGTTTGCTTAGTTGCTTCATCAGAGTTTTACACATTCACACTTGATGAAATGAACCGGACTTTCTAGGCAAATGGACTGGAGTTGGTTTGAAGCAGAATAATCCATTTACAGCAGTTCAGTCTTTAAACTTCACTTTAAAGTGAAACTTCACTTCATCTCCTAAAACCATCAGATGGATATGCTCACAGTGTTTGTCCTATTAAAGGTCTAAATGCTGTCAGGTAAACCACATGAAGGTGAAACTTCATTGAACACACGCAGCCAGTCGGTGGCTACCAGCAAGGCTTACTGGTGCGGAACAGAGGACCAGTAAGGAGGTCTGAGATGCTAACTGATAGACTCTGGCAGGACGGAGGGAACTGGATCTGTGTGTGTGTGTGTGCTGTCAGGCAGCGCTGCGTGGGCTTTGACCTCTCACACACTTCATGAGTTCATTAATGAAGCTCAGAGCATCTGACCTGAGATCAGCCGCCGGGTCGAGACCAGCTCCTGGTTTCACTCTGATCCGTGTTGATGAAGCAGGTTGGCTGCTGCTGTCATCACAGGTTTAACTTTGGTTTGGACCCAAAGACCAGAACCGTTCAGATCTAACAGGGTTTTAGTTGTGGTACCAGCAGAAACATTGGTTTCTACAGAACCGACATTCAAGCTGGATGTTGGACCGCTCCGCTCCGCTTTATTGAATTGATCCAGTTCACATTCAACGTCCTGGACCACAAATACTTCAAATTATTTCTCCAGGGCTCAGGCTGAAGCTGAACCCTAAACCAAAACCAGTTTGGATGTTGGCTTAGGGTACTGTAAAATAATCTTTTATAACTTTTATTAAAAAAATAAATGTTTTTTACACATTTGTTAAAACTCTCACAATGTCTTAACAGTTGGAGAAAGGCAATCTGTGAAAAAATCGATCTCCTCCCTGAGCTACTACTGCCATTTGTGAAATGCATTGCTCCCGACCAAAATCAACCAATCAGAGCCAGGAGGAGGGGCTTAACGATGTCAATAAACCTCATGTCCTCACTGCTAAAGGGTAGAGAAACAACTTACCGTTACAGGAAAACCATTTTTCCACCTTCATGGTTGCTAGCCTTAGCATTCATGACAGACTCTGCTAGCTGCAGTGTAGCTGAGGCAAATCAGAGGTTTGTCAATCAGAGAGTGATTGACAGCGTTAAGACCCACCTCCTTGCTCTGATTGGTTCTTTCTAGGAGAAAGCAGTGAAGCTTGATTATTTTCACAGATTTTCTGTCTCAAACTGTCACAACATGGTGACAACAAACATGTAAAAACATTATTTTTCATAAAAGTGACATAGTGCATCTTTAAAGCGGCTCTCAGGTGAGCCCACCTGGCTGATGTGTGGCCCTTAAAGCGGCTCTCAGATGAGCCCACCTGGCTGATGTGTGGCCCTTAACGCGGCTCTCAGATGAGCCCACCTGGCTGATGTGTGGCCCTTAATGCGGCGCTCAGGTCAGAACGTTTCCTCATTCCGCTGTGGTTCCGGGTCAGCAGCCTCCCAGTCTCCTGGTGACAGCTTTTGTCAGCTTAGCATGAATGTTTTGTATTAAAAAGGACTTAGCGGCATGCCGAGTCTTTCAGTCTGCAGAGCCATGGACACCAGCGTTGCCGCCCACCCTCTGACCTCCACCCGTCTGGTGGCTTCAGGAACACCAGGATGAAGCTTCTGAACTGAAAACTTTAGATGTTTCTGCACCAATAAAATGTAATTTTCTACATTGCATAATGAAAAGAGAGGACAGATTTACTCAGTGTGAACAGAATGGGTTAATAAATCAGTCAGGATGGAAGCATTGATCTAATCTGGTATTGATCTGATCTGATCGGACCGAATGATGCTGCATGAAGTCCTGACAGGACAGGAATGTTCCATGTTGAAGGAATGAGCTTCAGGGGAGAGCAGGCCGTCTGCGGCGAACGCCACAGATACAAGAAATAAATCTGTTTCAACCACTTGTTGCTCAATAACTCCACTAATGACTGATGGCGGCTGCAGATATTAAACAATACCTTTATATTCATTGAGCCCGAGGCAGATTTAGCACACAGAGTTTACAGAATCTGGAAAAAATGACACCAGAGATTAACGATAATCATTTCTTCTAAAGGCAGAGAGGAATCAGAGGCAGGAGACACAGAACAATCTCACACACCCACACACACACACAGTCGTGTTTTCATCACTTGTGGGGACTTCTCATTGACTTCCATTATTTTCTACAGCCTAACCCTTACCATAATCCTAATCCTAACCCTAACCATCACAGACC
>CAEGAE010024399.1:0-29843 GCA_903067095.1 Girardinus metallicus | reverse complement strand
GTGTGAGCAGGAAGAGACTTCAGTGATGTCACTTCCAGGGTGCTGAGGAAATTGGACTGAACCATTATTTATAAAAAGGAGGGATTGATATGGAGGCACATGATAAAAATGTGTGACTTTATAAATAATTAATGTATTTTACTCATATTTCTTTTATTTAGGCTAAAGTAGACCAAAAATGTTTAAAATGGTACAAATAACTTGCAGTTACTGGCTATTTTTATTTGTTTTATACTCATTGAAAAATGAACATTGGTCAGTGGGACATGCTCATTAGGCTGACTTCTACGCTTCAACAATCCATAAAATTTTTCAAAACATAATTTTTAAAATATATTTGCATGTTACTTTACCAAGACACATGGATATTTTCATTTCTTGATTTTCTCAAAAAATGTTGTTTGCATTATATGAAAATCCTTGAGATAAACCTGTGGGACACAAAATGCACCAAATTCAGAGAATGACCCAGTTCTTGTTGATTAGGAAGACCAGCTTGAACCACTGACTATCCTAGAAAAAAAGAGTAAAAGGATTGGGAAGTCGGAAAGTTTGTCAGCATGATAGATATTTTCATAGGAACCCTTTGAAGTATATGGGGTTACTGGTTTTCAACATTTTTATCCTCTACATGGTGTATATTTGTTAACATTTCTGTCAACATAAAAAAAAAAAACATTTACATTGAACACATATCTCATCTAGTTGAGATGATTTTCTGTCTCAGAAATTACTCCCAAATGCCACCAAGGATATGTGTAAACTCTGAGTGAGGAAACCTGTCTGTTTTTATCCTGGTCTGAACAGTTCCAATTAGCATGGAGCATTCAACCAGCCCCATCACCCCAACACCAAGCCACATCCAGTCACACATAGAAACCCTTTTGACCTCATCCTGGGACAGCAGCTATAAAGCTACCAGACAAAAATGATTCAAATGCAAGTGAAAGAAGCCACGCCTTTTGTTATTTTATCCTTTGTGAGACACCTTTCTTCATGAACTGCTGTCACGGGCGATGGGTAGTTTTCCCAAAGTCTACACAAGACACTCTCTTCAAAACTCTTCTTCCTGTTTTGCTAGCTATGAGAGACACTGGAAAATGTCACTGTTTATTGTCATTATCCATTATTTAAACAGGTAAATGCCATTGAGATCTCCTTTTCAAGGGAGGCGTGGAACTCACTTTTGAATTTGAGGAAAGTTATAAAGAAAATTCTAAAAAATGTTCTCATCAAGTTCTCTGGCATTTATATGTGGAATTTTTCTGTCATAATCCGAGCACATATTTTCAGTCTGAAAGCAGGATTTCATGTCTTTTGCTCTCAAAACTTTTAATACTTTTGCTTACATTTTCATTTTGAAAGCAGGGCTGCATGTCTTTCTTCTTAAAACTTGTAATGATTGTACTCAAAACTTCTCCCCTCACTCAGAGGGGAGAAGTCTCTGCTCAGACTTTCTGCTTGCTTACGAAACATGGAACTGCCTTTTTGGCAGAGTCGCCTAGCAATCTCTCAGCTAACAAAATGAAAGTGTTGTGCTGGGTGCGTTTGTTTCCTTCTAGCGGGTGTGCCTGTGTGGCTACTATCAATTGCAAACAGAAGCCTCTGCACTGCTGGACATTTTTGTTCATATTAACGGACTATTGACATGAGATCTCGGGGATAACTTCTCACAAGTAAGATGCACATATTACCGTTTATATTTTGTGAATAGAATATTACTATACTGTATTTATGTCCACCAGCAAAATGCCAGCAAATATTAGCTATAGTGCTTGTTGTAATACTGGGGTTCAGCCCCTGCTATGAAGGCTAACTGAGATTTAGAAATTTTGGAATTTTTCACTCTGTCAAAAGTAAGATAGCTCTTGTTTTTGTTTTGAACACCCTGGACAGGCCATGGAGGGCAACACAAAGACCCACAGGACAAACAACCATGGACACACACACCAAAAGGCCGATTAACTTAACTATGTAGTTTCTTTGTAGATGCCAGAACTTAACCTGGAACCCTCCTGATGTGGAAGCATTCCTCTGACTATAGTACAATACATGCAAATTCCGGTAAATGTTTTAATTCCAGTTGGTAATAATTTAAGTAACTATTTGAGTCTAACTTGTAATTGAGTCAAACTATGCAGCAGTCCTTCATCCTGGGTAGTCAGTTCATTTTGTTTTAAAAGAATGTAAACTCTTGTAGAACCAGACTTAATCAGCCATTTTCCGCAACGAGCTGGAGAGGACAAAGAGAAAAGATGAAAAAAGACATTGAAGACTAGTTGTGTTTCCATGACAAATGTGTGCAAAGCATGTTTGATTCTCTGCTAATGTCAGAAAACCCAGTTTGGCAACTGTGACATTTCCATTAAATAAGAAATGCAATTAAAATCCGATGCGAATGTGTCTGTTCCTGCAAAGAGGCCTTTAAAATTCATAACAGCATTGAATGTAAACACTTACATGAATTATACTAGTAATTCCACGATGGAGATGACTCTCACCATCTACCAGCCGTCAGAGGAGATGTTGGCGTCTTGTTTAGGCAGGCATTGAAGCAACAAGTCCAGAGGACCCCAAAGCACTTCACACTACATTCACACACTGATGGTGGTAAGCTACTGGACAGTAGCCACAGCTGCCCTGGGTCAGGCTGACAGAGGTCAGACTGCCATGTCAGAGCCAGCAGATCCTCTGACCAAAACCAGCAGGCAAAGCAGGGGAAGTGTCTCAGGCAAGGACAAAAAGGGACAGATGTCTCCTTGGGTGAGACATTAATAAAATTTCCAACATTTCTTGAAGTTGTGTAAAATTTATTACTTATGAACATTTTCTAGCATGAAATACAACTGCGTATAATGAAGGTATTTTTTAAAGAAACTTGATATCAAATAGCTGTGATATAAATCAAAAATATTTTATTTAGAAATATGTTCTGATATATTTTCAACATGTGTTTTCTGAAATCTTCACACTTGCTGATTATAAGGAAGCAGGTGTGAACCTTTGCACTCCCTTGTGCCCCCAGGTTCTGAACCTCAGAACCTTTCCAAAGCGGTCCATAATATCTTTGTATTTGGAAAATGTTCCTATATGCAAAGAGCATCAAGACATGCTGCTATGAAGAGTAATCTTGTTCTCCTCTGTATATCTACTGCACATATATGTTTTATTTTCCCTTTTTTCATGTTTCCAGTTTAAAGCCAAGTGGAATTGAGGTCAAATTCCGTGTTTTGTGCACACATTTGCTGAATAATGATTCTAATTTTGAAGAATGAACTTTGTTTATTAATCAGTCTCTAGTTTAACAGGTTTGACATTCTCCTTGATGTTGGCTTGCTATCTATTCTGATACTGTTGTTAAAATCATAACTTGCCAGCACAGTAAACACTGGGCATTGGGTCCTGGAGGGGCCAGCATCCTGCTTGTTTCAGTTCTTAGGCCTCTATCATTGGATCCAGGTGCGTTAAACCAGGTTGAGAACTAAAACATGCAGGATGTTGGCCCTCTAGGACCCACTTTGGGCACCACTGCACTAGGGTATCAAATAATTCCAATTTTATATTCAGCAAATGATGTCAGAGATTATATCATATTTAAATATTTAGTTTGGTTAGCCTAAAGAGAAATCAGTAATTGAAGCCATTTATCCCAGTTTAGGTGACTCAGAGAAGTTCCGCTTTTAAAGTGCCCCGCTTTTGCCTCTTGCTTCCATCCATAACTGGTCAAGTCTGAATCGAGCCATTTAAATTTACATAATGGATGCCTATGACAAGTAATTGCTTCAATAGACAGATGAAGGCATCAAAAGTGTCCCCTTATTTGAAAGACCTTTAATCTTCTTGTTTATAAGACTCCCACTCATCTAATTATCTGTTATTACCTTCTCTGAAGCGACGTTTTTGCTTTGGTTTGTTTGTGTGTTTGCAGCAGAAAACCAGGAGAAGAGTCCTGTTAACACTGCCTGTCAGAGACTTTTTAACATGTCCTTCAAGTTTAACCTGGCTGATTTCCTTACCTCTGAGAAACATTTTTGACATGATATTATATCTTTTTTACAGAATGTTCAAACAAATATTAAAGAAACTGTTACTTTGTTCATTTGTTACCTAATGTATAACGATACGGCAGATATTTAAACTCCACGTTCCTAAATATAAAATATTCCCTAAATATAAAATATTTTGTTAGGAATCTCTTTTTTTTTTATATGTTTTATAGTTGTCAAAGTTTCTCTTCGGAAAAGGAAAAAAAAAAATAATAAAAAACGTAGTGGGCCAGAGGAGACAGGTGGTTTTGTTTCAACCAGCGTCTCATTTTATTTATTTATTTATTTGAAAGCATCCTCAAAGTGAGATAAAATTGGTAGGACATTGGTGTCCTACCAATGTCTTTTTACATTGACACTGGAATAAGTTAACACTATGAACAAACTTAATTCTATAAAATAGAATAGAGAGCAAAAACACTTTGAAAATTCGAGCAGAGGGAAGCATATGATCATATGATCCTGAGATCTTTAATCTTAACATTCTTTCAAGCTTTGCTGTGTGAAAAATGTATTTAAATGTAGTAACAGAGTCCTCCTCAGACTGTTTTCAGCGTCCAGGTGTCTGAACTTCTACCCAGCCTCATCACAGTGCTGCTTGCCAGAGGTGTTCACCATTTTCTGCTGCTCTCCCTCTTTCTTTTTGTATTTCCTAATGAAGCAGAATAATCATTGCTATTCTGATCACAGCTGCTGACAAACAAGCATGACACAATCGACTTTGTCAAATAATGAGGCATGAAATATCGTAGGCACAGTTGGCATGATGCAGTTTTTAAATGTGGCTCTTGATTTAATTACTTGCTCAATGAGGTGCTCAAATAATTTTACACTCACTAGCCAGGAGAATTGTCAAAATGTACTTATTTTTGGTTCTCTTTCTTGTGTAGCGCGGTAAAGATTTGTGTATCTCTGAGAGTCAGGAGAATTTTCTTGTTCAATTTAAATGTGATATTCGAGGCTCCAGGTGAGACTCTCCAGTTTGTCTAGAATCAGTTTCAGCTTTATGACCACTGAGCATCTTGTTTTCTACAGTTTAAAATAAATACTTGTAATTATTAACAGTCTGCACACTGAATTGGTACTCATAAGCCAAAGCCTTCAGTCTTTTCAGGTTTGCTCAATAAAACATGCCGAGTGCTTACTATATACTATATTCACAAAACTCCAGATGTGGATACACTGTAAATCCAAATTAGTAATTATCACTGAAACTGTGCACATGAAGTGATACAACAGGACGGCTAGTTTTTACAAAATCAAAAACCAATCAAGCTGTTTGCATAAAGTCTTGTGTCCAATATAATTGGACATTACTAAAGAACTTGAGATTTTAAAACTCATGTTTGAGTAATTGACTCACCCATTACACATGTTTATCAGTAATTCTTTGCCATGTTTTAGAGTTATTAAATGGTAATTCTAATCATTTCGTTGTGTTTTAAAACATTACACAGTAATTGTCTGTGCCTGTTATTGTTCACATAAAAATGGCAACTTAATTTATTTTTCATAACTTTATTGCAAAAATAAGGCAACAGTAACATTTGAAACAAGTAAATCTGAGTAAACATTTCATCATGTTAGAAGATTTTAAAGAACAGTAGAAAACAAAGAGCAGGAAGATATTTCAAAGCCCTACAAGGAGACCTGCTGTTGGTGGGGTCATCAGGTCAGGTCAGTCACAAATACTTAATAACTCAATAATCATTTTCAGGGTCTCCATGATCTAATGATCATTGGAACTAAAATATTTAAAACTCTTCACTTCTAAGAAGTAGTAAAGATGAGAAAAATCAGGCTTTATTCCTCAACAGTTGCCCAACCGATAGTGATGCATACCAATGAAAAGCCTGACACATTGGTCATACAACTAATGAAATCAAGCCTGCTACTGAGAGGAATTTGAGTCAAAAAAGTGTAGAACAGCTTGTGTCAACATCGAGTCACATTTTTTGAAATGGACACAGCATGAGTAAAAACTTTCAGATAAATGATTTAGAGAAAGCACACAAAGCCTTATCAGCAGGTCGTGGTGTGACTGGGCCTTTTCCCTCTGCCACTCAGAAGTAGAGTTCTACATCAATATGTTTGCAGTAAGATGAGGTGGATGAAAAGTTCAAATGTGTGAGATCCAAGCTCTGATCTGAAAACTATCTGGTACCAAAAAAATTGTTGAGATTGTTGTTTTGTCAGTATGCTTACAAACTGATGCAGGTCCAATATTATTGTGGATTCTCCTTAACAAACTTTTAAAACCAGACAATAGCCAGAGATGTACAGTGAGGTTTATGACTGGTGAGGCACCGACTCCTCTGGAGTCACATGTACATACAAACCCAAAACAGAAGATTAGTTTTCAATTTTGACCTTAATTTAACTATTTACTTGTTTTACAACTCTCAAATACAGTCTAGTGCATCAATCAATAGGAAGAAAAAACAAAATATGTTTTGTTAAAATTAAATTATCAAATTAGATCATTTAATTTTAATTTCATTGGGCTTTGTTCTCTCTCTCTGTATTACTAATATTGAAAACCATGTATGACCTTGCCTGCATTTGTATCTGAGGTAAATGTGCTTATGAGTCAAGTTACCCCTGAGTTAAGTATTGACCCTTTGCACATGACTTCACCTCTTCCACCTTACAGTCCACTTTACGTTAAGATGGTGTAAAATTACAGAAATCAAATTCTACAACAACAAGTTGCATTAATGTTCAGTTTCAATGTTGCCATGAAATGCCAGATCCTACTTGGAGAAGAAGCCAGTTGTATCAGTCAAGTCTTTGTAAATCTTCTTCTTCTTTCTCTTCACTTTGAAGTTGTGGATTCTGATGTTCAGTCTGTGCTGCTCGTTCAGTGTTGAGTCAGTCTGCAGAGCTAAAAACCGTTTCCAATGTGAACAGAAAATTCTTAATATTTGCTGAGACTCCTTGGTCAATTTTTTATGTCACAATCAGTGAGTCATTATTTGAAAATAAAAGGCAGGGAAAAGAGAAAAGGTGCCTTCTTGGAAACATCATAAAGTGAAGGGTGTTTTGAAGCCTGTCATCATCAGCTATGTGTCCATCAAGGATTTTTATGCTTATTTTGAAGTATTCCATTAGAAAAGGTTGATTTAAATTTGAAAAAAAAAACACCCTAAATTTCACAAAGAAGGTTTAGCACCTGCTTGAAGTGGTTTTTGGATTTTCCAAAAAAGGATTAATGCACAAAAGGTGAGGTGGAAAAACATTTGTCAAAAATGTTCTGACATAGCAAACTTTCCCATCCACTGGATTGGAGGGTCTGTGTACCAACAAATTCAAAGTTCAAACCTCCAATTGGCATCACAACTTTTAGACATTAAAAATTATGCATATCATATGAAGGAAAACAAACAACAATATGAAGCAGCAGAAAAGGTGCCTTTTTCCTGAATGCAGCACTTCAACAATCAGCACACAAAATTATCTCATTAGTAAATATCTAGAAATTAAAAAATGAAGCATATTTAGAGGCATCATTTATCTCTCAATATTCCAAACAGCTCAGACAGGTGTTGATTTTCTTGAAGCTGACCCATTGTTGTTGTCACCAAACAGTGTCAATCATAATATTTTGAAAGAACACTTTCAGAATAGTATTCTTTCTGAAAGTAGAAAACTGGTTTTACATCCAACTGGCATGTGATTCTTTTGCCCAGATGTTCTCAATTAATACCTAAGCTCACTGGCAGCAGGAGAATAAAGTTGTTTCAAATGATGCGCTTGTACTCACTTCTTCCCTTCTCTTGCTTATTCATGGAAGCAGCATTACAATTTTACTACAGCAGTTGATTGGGAATCTTATTTCAAATATGCAGTTATTTTTAAAGTAAAACCTCTAAGGCGTGTCGATAAGACTCATGGTGCATCTGAAGTGTTTCAAACATTCCAAACATTCCGAGCGTCCAACGCACATCCAAAGTTTTACTGGAGTTGGAAAATCTGAACTTTTGCCACTGGACACTGGAGTGTCATCCAATCAGAGAGACTCCACTACATGACCGTGTCCTACAGGGAGATTTAGGCACCAATGTGGATCATCAGGTGAGATGAAAATAGCACTGAAAAGACCCTGGGCAGTGAGCAGCAAGGTTGCACACCTCTGAATTATCTGGTGGATTCAAACACCCCCCAGAGGATCCTGACGACCACATTGTTTTGCTTTCAGCAAATAGATCTGTTAGGAAAATATTATTAAGGAAACATTCAAAGCAGAATCAAATCAGAGACATACTCACAAATGTTCGTTTCAAGGCTTTAATTGATAAAGGAGAAGACAATGAGGTACAGTATGTAAGTCATCAAACTTCTAACACAAAGATCCTTTTACTATTTATCCTTCTTCAGACATGTTTATAGATACGTTAGGGTGGTGTAGTGTCCTTATCTTCTGCACCCAGTCCTCACCTCATCATGGGAAACAACCCATGAACTTTAGTCTTTTTACATAGCGCATGTGTCAGCTTCCACTTCAACCATCTATATGTCCATTGTTCTAAACCATTCTATGTCTGGAAATAAAGGTAAGCAGCAACAAATAAGTGAATGCTAATTCATATCAATGTAATCAATAAATGCAAAATAATTCCTGGCATAATAAACCAAATGAGTAAATGAATGTATAGTAAAGAACTACTAGATAAGGAAAAGAATGATAATGCAATGAGTAATATACAGTATAATACTATATTAATGGTAACATTTTCCCAACAAGATTCAAGACTCCTCCCAAATGCACAAACATTATGGCACATTCTGATGTATCCACACGCACTTTAGAAATAATGAATCCAGCAAACACAAGCTGGCCTATGCACACAACTTCAATCAAATACTCCTGAAATGGGATGATAAATAAATAAAAGATACAAAGGCATTTCTCCTATTGGTTTTGACAAGGAAAAACTTTCTTTGATTTGTTGCTATGTAAATAGAACTTTAACATATGTCTTAAAGCAGCAACTCTAATTGTCTTTGTTGCTAAAATGATCGTGCAGAGGCAGTAAATGTTCTGGAATTTACCAAATAACTCCTATTTTTTTCAGATGTGGAATTGCTTGAAATGATTTCAGACCAGTGACTTCCCAAACACAGGGCAGCTCCTCCAACTGATATCCTACCCCATCTTCTAATGATTGCAGGGCTCATTGTGACTGCTGGTTCCCAGCTGCAGGGCTATTATCTTTCACAGAAACTGATGTTCCTTCAAATAACATCCAGCAGTACACACATGCCTGTGTGTGTGAATCGAAGCAAATTAAAGTGTGTGTATGAGAGGTCATGGGGGTTGACAGAGTCATGTTCCCACACAGCTATTGACTATCACAGGGCTTGTCTTCCTGTGGTAAACGCAACATTAATAAAGCTTTAGCACATCATCATTGCAGAGATGGAAATCTGGAAGGAAGGCAGAGGAGGAGGGGGACGGAGAGGGATGCTTCTTATAGAGAATAACTCTAGAAATGTGAGTCATTTAAGGTCCTTACCTGAAGAACACAACATATATCTGTTGTCTGGAATTTTAGTTATATGACATTTAATTTTAAGTTGCTATTGAATGATCAATTCAATAAATGTCTCTGAGTTAATTGTTGCCTGTGTGTTGCTGTAGAAGAGGCCAACATGCCGTGTACAGACTGTGGCTGGCAGCTGTCTCACTGGGCTGCAGCTCTGTGCAGGAATATGTGTTGGTAATGGGTTTATAATTGATAATGCTGGCCTGCATTCACCCATGAGGCACATTTCATGAGAATTATTGCTTCACTACATTCTAAAGTTACACTCGTAGATGTGTTCTCAACAGCAAAAGCTAAACAGAAGCAAACAAATAGAAAGTATAAAGTCAGTCATTAACCGTTTAACTGTTGAAGCACTTCACTGAGGATAAAAAGCTGGCAGCAATGGAAGAAATTCTACAAGAATGTGGATGGTCGCAGTCAGGTCTTCAGGGGTGTATTAAGAACAAAGTGGGCTCCCTATTATGTGTGTTAGTGCATGAAGAGAAACACACTTTAGGGGGCCACAGCGCTTTGTGTTAAATGATGCACTTGGTGCCTTTAGCACACACTGGATGCCTCATGCAGAGTGAAAACACATCATTTGGCTTCAGCTGAGGACAGTTTTATCAGAAGGGCCGACCCTTCAGAACAGAACAGGTTGGTAAAGCACTGACAATAATCTGAGGCAATGTGTTGATGCGCAACTCACAGCACTCATGTTGGCTTTTACAGTTTTTAAGTTCTCCTTAATATGAAAAGAACCAAGAATTGGTGTAACAGATGTCACTAGTGCCCTGCTACTTTTCCATGGTCTTCTATCCTGCAGCCACTTCTTGACACTGTCCAGACGTGTGTGTGAGTGCAACATCAAGAGAAATCATGTGTTTTCCTGGTAGAATGGGGAAGTGCTGCTGACACATAAAAAACGATAGCACAGAGTTTTGAGAGAAGAAAACGCATCATGAAGGTAGTGATGTTCAGGTTTAACATCACTTCTGCAAATATCAAGGACATATTCTAAGTGAGTGCAGCTCTCTCATTATTGGTTCGATAGTTGCTGAGACCTTAGTGAGTTCTGAATCCTGTAGAATCGCCTTTAGCAGCTGTGCACAGCTCTTCATCTACCTTGTGGGTTCCTTTGTGTCTATGACAAAATGTGAAGCAGTGCAATCTGTACCATCAGCTTGGGGAGGATCAGAGATAGTGTGGATTGGTGGTCCATGTGCAGTGGCTGGCTGGTAGCAGGGTTTGTAATGTTTCTTTGAACAGAGATGTTTCACCATGGACCACATCACTCATCTGGTGAGCCTCTATGGTGGGTAAAGTTAGAACTTTAAATCAGTCCCAGGGTTTGGTAATAAGCTATGAAAACATATAAGCTAATTTTTATTAAGACACTGGACTATGGAGTTAAATGTGTGATGCTTTAATGACAAACTGTACTTCCCTTCACATTTAAATATCCATTGTAAAGTTTCAACCTTTGCCATCTCCACAAAACTGCATTATATTGAAGAGTCAGCTTTAACTTGCAGCAATAAGTTATTTTCTTTCAACAAAAGTGATTTAAAAAACTTTTCATACAAGCAGGAGACAGATTGAACTCAATGGACTACTGAGTCCTGAGAGGGACAAAAAGCATTGTGAAGGCAGTGATGTTCAGGTTTAACCTGGTCAGAAACCTGCAGGAGACGTTCTTATGAACAAGTTCAAAAACTCAAGCATGAACAATACAATTACAAAAAGAACATTTTCTGGATCCCTGTAAATTACATTTTGGTGTGATTTACATTAGTTTTCTCTGGGCAGACAAGTCTAGTACATAATTATATACATGATCAGTAACTATAATGTACAAAGAAGACCTGCAGCACAAAGGATAAACACCTCTCCTTCAGAAAATGAAGATTGAACAACACAATGACAAGAGCAAGGAAGCCACAGCGAGAGATAGATTAGCATACTATACAAAGATAACGCAAAATAGATGTCAGAGATTTTCAACGGAACCTGTCTCTGGAAAGAGGACCATCTGTCTGGACCAGCTGGTTTAAAACACAGTGGCTGTTGGTAATTTCACAGCTTTACATGGGAGTTCAAACAGGGTCTCACAAAACCTACACCCAGTGGAAAACAGAAACCACCTTGTGATGATGATAAATATATTGCATTTAATGTTTATTATGAGAAACCTAGCAAGTTCAGCTTTTCTGCTCAGACTTTTTAACTACATAGCTTTTTTCTATTATTATTTTCTCATTTTTCCCACACAGATAAAATGATTCATGAAGTGGGCAGAAGGTTCATTGACTCCAAGTGAAGTTTAATATTAACATCTTCTTCAGCAGTGTGCAGTGATTAGTGCATGGAGGTTCCTGGGTTATAATCTCTTTGTACGTTCTGCTCATGGATTCATGGATTATTTTCTGGTAATCCAAATTCCTTCTACAGTCAATACATTTTAGATTACCTGGAGATTCTAAGTGTCTATCACTAACATTTCAAAAGTTACTAAAGGGCTCTAGACTAGTTGAACATGTTGAACTAAATATGTTGTGGCTGTCCTGCTAACCTGAGAAACATATTTCTTAAAGAAGTTAAGGTGGTGGAGGCTGACGAGGGAAGTACACAAAATAAATATCTGGATTGAGTCAAACTGCCACAAAGTTTATATGTGCTGGCTTACAAGACATCGGTTGTAAAAAAAAACAAACATGTTCAGCTTGTGATCTGCCGTTTGCTGTATTAGCTACAGCGAACACCATTAGCAGAAGCTAACATAAAATCAAAAAATTTCAAGATAATGAATGGGTGTTTGTAGTGACAGTGAAGCATCTTTGAGGCTTTGCAACACACCACTCGAATGTATCTTAGAAAATGTTTCGATCCTGATATTTACCTTAAACATATTGGGTTGGAAACTGGAGATCTTTGCTTTCCTCTGTTCAGCCGTTGGGTCCTCCTCGTTTCCACATTTCCTTCTATTTCAACTCACTCCATCTCTTGTTGCACTACAATTACTGATCTGGCTGTGCAGAGCTTATTAGCTCCTCAAATACACCATGTACGCAAGAAGCATTGATTATAAACAACATGAAGACGTGGTAATAAGCAGCTCACACTTTTACTGTATTGTTTTGGCATTGAAAATAAATGTTTCTCAAATAAGATCCAGATAGGACATTTATACTTATACTAAATTTAGCATTAATGAACAATAGCTGTTTATGATAATGCTTAAACTTAAATTTATAAGAGTATCAAAACATTTTAAGATATATTTTTGCTAAATATTTTGCTCCGTATTAGCATAATCTAGGAAATATATTTACTACATTTTCAAATGCCATATCAGTCAAAGACTGGATCAAAATCTAGTGTCTTCTGGTAAACAGAAACCTAGCTTATTCTATAAACATTTATTACACTCTGCTTTTGACAAATCTCAACATGCAAGACTGAAGAGACTAATGGGATTGCACCATATGGACTTGCATATTGTGCACATTAATCTTGAATCCTTTTTTTCAGTTTGCTTTTTTTTAAAAAAGAACGCATTGACTTTCTCACACAACAAAATCTCCCCTAAGCTTTCCAACCTTTTCTATCCACCAGACAAACAAGGAAGGAGTGAAGGGGAGTAATGGAAAACATTTCTGTTTGTTGTCTTCCTCCAGCCCTGGAGGCTTGCCTGGTTTAAGGGAGGCTGGGCTGTCTCAGACCTTTCTGGAGAAAAGGTAATGTCGAAGGTAGCATTATCGGCCCCTGCAGGCTCCAGACTGACAACAGACCGCTGAATCCAGCGCTTAAGTAAAACACTGATGCCTAACAGTAACTGGCTGTAAACATCAACCATCCTACATGTCTGACACTTTCTGAGGTAGAAGAACACCACGCTAGGGGCTACTGGAGTTTGATGTGAGGAAGAGAGTGGTTCAAAGCCAGAACGTTGTACTGGTTCACCTCAGAGGCCAGAAGCAGGGGGAGAAAAAGCAGACTCACCGACGATCAATCACGCCTTGTATATGAGTCTTTTTTTTTCACTATAAAGTGGGAGAAATTAATATTTTGATCGAGGGTAAGAGAAGAAATCCCGCTTTTCTCCCATGTCTGTGATACTTCTTATGGGCTGTCTGAAATAGAAATGAGCTAAAGCAACATGCTGAAACAGACTTATAGCCGAACTGAACAGCAGCCACTTTAGCTGCTGTGGTGCTTGGCCAGTTCGCTGCTATGAGTTGCTTGAAAAATGCATCTAATATGAATCCACATAAGCTCTGCAATATAACCTAGAAATATATCAATC
Organism: Girardinus metallicus; assembly: GCA_903067095.1. Taxonomy (NCBI): domain Eukaryota; kingdom Metazoa; phylum Chordata; class Actinopteri; order Cyprinodontiformes; family Poeciliidae; genus Girardinus; species Girardinus metallicus. The sequence continues at coordinate 15,963 of CAEGAE010024399.1, read as the reverse complement.
TTCTTTAGATACAACCAGAGTTCGCTAACTCCTAATTGGTATAAAAGCAGTAATAGGGACATGCTTAGATTTAGGATTTGAGATTCTGTAAAAAAAATGTTTTCATATCTATATTTATGCAAATGGCTGTGACAGCTTGAACTATTAGACTGTATGGTCTGAGTGTTATGAGTTTGAAAGGTAATGAGGGATAAACATCTAATATAGAACAAAAAAAGCTTATTACAATGTAGCAGAATAGAAAAATATGTTCTTACTGTGTGTTTCTAATATAGTATCAGACGGCGTTGTTAGAACAACATGCTTGGTTACATCCTTTAGATTTCATAGCAAAATGAGCCCAAACGTGGGGGAGGGTCTGAACATCCCCTGCTGCCTCCCCTTGTTGTGTGAGGTTGCAGGGGAGTGATGGCTGGTAATGACTGCAGCACCTGCTTCCCTCCTCACACAGAGATAAATCTGAGAAGGGAGGCCTCCTCTGATAACACATAACGACTGATGATCATTTCAGACTGCTTGTCAAAACAATGGAGGTAAATATATAAACATGGGCAGACACACACACAAGCCTCCATGCCCACACACAACCTTCCCAAAAGTACAGTTTTTGTTCTTTAAATAATACTAATGACCTTTAGGAGGAAGTGAAGTGACAGATGTAGCATGCAGTAGAGATTGGCTTGGTGTTTGTTAACTGTGCACTGTGATTTCTTAGGGAGCTTGACTAAACAGGATACACACCTTGGAAATGTTGTCAGATCTTCATACCTGTCATATTATGCCATGTCAGTGATATAATATGGATCTGTGTTATGAAGCTAGCTACTGAGGTTTCAGTTAGGACAAACACACAATATCCACATGTGAGGAATCAAACACAGGGAGAGGTGATGCACACCAGCGTAACCTACTCAAAACATCCACAGTTGTCAGCAGTATTAAACTCAGTTGCAACATAAAAAGTCAACACATATAGAATTGGCAATTACTATAGATTTAATTAAATAAAACATGCTTAATTAATTGAAAAGGAAGAAATTATTCATTTAGATTTTAAGTATTCACGATAAGATTCAGTCAGTAAACAGATGCAGTTTCCCCATCAGAGTTCTCAGCAGCTCCTACCTCATCTTGTACAGCTAATGAGTTCACCATGTGCAGAGTTCAGTGTGGTGATGTAGAACATAGTTACTTTACATTTTTGCTCAGGCTGTAGTGTTTTACAGAACACTGTCATGATTACTACCATCATTTATGATCAAGTCCAGTAAAACTGAACTTTAACACAAAAGGCAGCACGGTTGTATTTCTGATACAATTATAGTAAAAACACAACAGTGTAATGAAGTATGGATTTCCACAGCAGGAATTCCTAAAAAGTACAAACCTTGTAATATATTTTTGTTTTAGAAGAAGCTACTAATTCTGCTTTGTGTGTGTTTGTGTCGATGATGTCACACCAGGCGATAGAGAATGACACTTGACAACAAAACTCCACAGCAATGCCCCTTCCTCATTCGTGGAGGCATGCAGGCATTTCTGGAGGCTATAAAATGCTGGAGAGTGAGGGGGGGGTTCTCCTTCCAGATCAACAACAACCTCAGACCTCATCCTGATTGGTTTCTGTTTCTATAGCAGTTGAATAGTAAAACTATTATTGAGTTTCTTCTCCTATATTTTACAGGACTAAATTCTACTTTAAATATCTGACAGCTAATCAATATCACTGAGTGGTTTTCACTCTGCCCGTCTCTGTTGTGTCCTTGGGCAAGACACTCCACCTTCCTTGACTGGTCAGAGGGTGGAGGTGGTCAGAGGGCTGATGGTGTCAGTGTGCAGCAATCTCACCTCTGTCAGATTGCCCCATGGCAGCTGTGGCTACTATCCTGTAGCTTTGAATATGTGAGTCAGTAGAAATGACAGATTTTATTGTAACGTGTACAGAAAAGCTCTACTTATATCAGATACCATTTTATTTGATTTCACTTTGTGCAAAAAACTATGAGAGACAAAATAAAAAATATTGCAATGACATTGTCATGGAGGGTGAGTTATTGATTTGATTATTGATATCAGTTTGGTTATTATTCTGTATTCCTGAGTTTCTTATTTTGATTAGATTCTGCTTCACTTTAGTTCAGTCCTCTTTTAGTTTTTCCAGTTTGTGTTTATTCCTTGTGTCTAGTTCTTTGCGTTTCTTAGTTTGTGTACTTTCTCTCCCCTTACACCTGCAATCAGTTAGTAATCAGCCACAAGTTCTCTATCTAGCAATCAACCTTGCCTGTAGGTAAGTTTTTCTTTTCCATTCACACTGAATGCTTATGTCAATCTCTGAATCAACCCTTGCTCTGACTTGTGTTTTCCTGATTCCGTGAGTTTTACAATGTTTTTCGGACTTCCATTAAACCAGAATGAGACTTCCATATTCCTGTGTGTGTTCCGATCTGCCTCTCGCCTCACAAAACACAACATAACATCCGTGCCAAGATTTAATAACTGACTATTACAGACAAACCTGAAGCTGGTAAAAAAGTAACTTGAAAGATTTACCACTGTACTTGCAAAAGTTCATAGTATTATGCTATTATTATGCTATTGTGTTATTCTGAAACAATAAATCACACAACATGTGGAAATGTTGATGAATACTGTAAAATACTGTTGCCTAAACTGAAGCACCAGGCAATGGATTTTAAACAGTAACGGTAGTTTATCCTTCAACTTTTATTCTTTATTGTTTGCTTCTAATGCACATAATACTGAATCAATATGTGCAGTAACAATAGCTTTGTCAACCTAAAACTATTATTACATCTTGTGAAGGGCATCACCTTTTTTCTTCTAAATGAAAGATGGTCAATGTTGATGGCTTCATTTGATGCAATATTGCAGTAATGATAAGTGTGTTCTGAGCTGATAGTGTGTTCTGAGTTGTCTGCCGTGTTGCTATTGCCAGAAATGTCACCACTCCTGAGGTACAGTTGGACGATCAATAGAGTATTTTTGGTGTTTACATAGTTGAAGGGAAAAAACAGGCATAGCCAGTTTAACCAGTTTAACACAAGGGATGTTTCAAATGATATTCTTTTTGCATCTGTGTTTTGCTGAAATAAATGTCAGTTAGAATCTGAGAGTTCCAGACTGGAAAGAGACTGGGAGCAGCTGCCCACGCTGCTCATGTTTTAATTAAAGAAGATGAGAATGAGTATGTAGAGAAAAGGAGAGGAACAGCTGTGTGTGCGCGTGTAGGGGTGTGTGTGTGTGTCTCTATGTAAGTGGGAAAAATTCTTCTATGGCATTTTGCATCTGCTTGTGCATTGCTCCAGTTAAACAAAACCATCGCAGCATCTGTCCTGTAGAGTAAAACTCTCCTCGCTTCTCTTTAGGGTTAGTGCAAAACTTATCACTAATGTAATAAGTTTGTGCCTGATAAAATTATTTTCACATTTTCATAATTTACATGAGCCAATTTCAAGCAAGACGGCATAAAATTCCCTCTCAGAAAAAAATATATGTTTGTCTTTTACGTCATATATTTTTTTAAGTTTTGCTAATTCTTGACTACTTTTCTAAAAGCAGGACAACTTACAAAGATCAAGTCACATAGCTTTGACAACTTACTCTGTTTTAAATATTATTGGTGGTTTATTATAAGATAATAATCTACTGCTTACTTGAATACCCTACCCTACACTGTCAGAAGTATTGTGTCACTTGACCTTGCATGCACAAACTTTAATGACAAACCATTCTTAATGCAAAGGCTTTAATATAGCATTGGCTCACCATCTGCATGTATAACAGCTTCAGTTCTTCTGGGAAGACTGTGTACAAGGTTTAGCAGTGTGTTTTGTGTTTGTAGGAATATTTAACTATGCTACCAGGAGAGCGTTACTGGCTCGCAGGCTCCACTACAATTCATTTCAAAGGTACTCTATCAAGATAAGGTCTGGATTCTGTGCAGACCAGTCAGGATCCTCCAGACCTTACTGTGGCAGCAGAGGCTCAGGATGCAGGGGAGGGAGGGGTGAGCCTCACACAGTGATCCCCCGCTCACCACAGTTGACACTTGACACAATGCAATCAGTTAAAAAGGCCTCCTGAAAACTGTCAAAACCCAGAGTGGTCTCCTGTGTTTACCAGGAAGAGAGGCATGACTCTACACTCCAGAAAACACTCACTGCTCCAGGTCTGGTGGTGGCATGACTTACACCAACACATGAACACTGCTCTTGGTGCTGGAAGACCTGAATGGAACTTCATAACCATAGAAACCTACTTTATGAACTTGTCTACACACTGTTATTCATCTCATCTGAAAGCCACACAAATTAGGTTCATAGCTACTGAACTATCAGAAAGCTGCTGACCTTGAACCTATGAACTTCTCTCCTGCTGCTTTCATTCTGTGATTTTACATGGCCTACCACTTTGTGGTTGTGTTCATGTCATTCTCTGTTCTTTTCACTTCACTTTGTTCCATTTCCACAAACAACTGACATAGGAAAACTGTTTAAGGGGGGGGACATTTTATGGAAGGTCTCATGACACAGGCAGCATTGTAACAATCTGGTATCCACTGCAATCCGGAGAGCAACTCAGTTTTTGACATCTGTTATTCAGAAGCAGTCTGGAAAGCTAGGTGTTGTTTTTTACACCTCCAACCAGGGAAATGATTGCAACAGCTAAACTCAATTATTTGGAGGGGTGAACTGATACATTTGGCAATAGAGTCTATGTTCCAAACAGAGAACAAGTGCTCAGAAGTCGAAGTGGAAAGAAATGGATGTGAGAATACTTACCTGTTACAGTTTGATAGATTATGATTCATACAAAACCTCTTCAAAATAAGTTAGCAACGTTGAGGACACAAAGTATGTGATGTCTAATGGATGCTCTGTTCACAGGGTCATGCTTTTATGACCTGAGATCCTTGTAGAGCAGCATTAATTAGTGTTTAAATAAAAGAGAGTATTTTATTTTAAACCTGTAAAATCTAATCTAATTAGATGAAAAGGACATTTATTAAGATGCTTTGTAACTCTGGTACAACCCCTCTGCTGCTGTTCCTGCTGAGGAACTGTAATAATCTCTCAGTCGTGCCACCAAAGGTTTGTTTCAGGAAACGTTGCAAAGTTCAAATTAAAAGACGTATTCTTATTCTGCTGAAGTGCACTCACTATTTTCCCTGGAGAAACACGGCATACTATTGTAAACCCTCGTGGCATGGTGGTCAGTTGGATTAGATATCATGTAAAGACGGGATTAGTTTCACAGATACTTTAAAATGATCAATTATTATTGAATAATTTAGTGATTCATTTTCAATTAGATTATTTCAAATTTAGGATAGAGATTTTAGGTAAATGAAACTGTTTTTCATCAACTAACTACAATGGAAAATAATGTAGTAAGATAGAAATAATAAAACTTCCTTATTACTTTCTACTGCATATAACTGTTTATTAGAATAACTGAGTTTGTAAGTGTAATCTACATATAACCTAAATATTTATTTTTCTTCAGTAGTTGATATTCAGCCATATTCATATTTCAGGTTTGAGGAATATATCTTTATGTTGAGTTCATTTATGTTGAGTTCCAAAAAGATTTTTTTTTCCTGAATAGATAATAAAACTGTGCTGATGGGTGAATTACAGTTATTAGAAAGAAAGCAGATTTTCTGAGTGCAAATATTAAAAATGGTATGGACTCATGCTTTCAAACTGAAAATGTAAGCTCTTGATATTTGACATTTTAGTTTCTGCATGGATGCTGGCATGACCTCTGAGGAAATTTGAATCATTTGTTGAACATATGGAAGAGAAACTAAACAAAGGTATGGATCTAATGAGACTATTATTGATCTGATACCAATGCTCCTCTTTGTGTCGATAGTATCAATACTTAGATCGATATGCCCAGCCATAGTTGTCTGTACTAGATGACAACTATGGCATCTACGACTGTTTGCCAAACATCTTCATATTTTCCTTTCCATCCCAAAAATCTGATATGTAAACAGGTTTGTGAAAACTTAGGAGAGCCACATGTCATTTTAGCTCACAGAAATAGGAAATCTTTCATTCCTTCCACAGGATGAAAATGTCCACATTTAGATCATGATACTGGGGAACAGGTAAGAGAAGCAACAAGGGCTGGAGAACTTTGACCTGCGTTTTAAACTCTCTATATCTCAATCTAATCTAGCATCTACAGGGTAGCAACGAGTATGTGAAGGATTCAGGGGCCAATCCAAAGCAGCTTGCAAGAGATTATATTTCTCTTCAGCTAAGTTGTTTTCCACCAACAGAGTTGTGAGCGTAATTGCAGGTTAAATAAAAAACAAAAAGTAAATGTGGATGTTTTTAGAAACCTCATAATCCTCCGATAGAAAAAAAATGCATGAATAATGATGCTGATGAGCTCATGCTGGAGCTGTAAAATAGCTCCCTTCATATTCATTTGTCACATTTCATCTGTTAAATTTAATTTATTCTTCAAGGTTTAACCTGAAATGATTGAAGCTCTAGTAGTAATTGAAAAACAGCAAAGGGTTGGCAGATTAATTAAATAAGATCAAATCAAAGCCTTAATGTTTATTCAAAGAATCTAATTTCAGACATTTATGAATTAGCTTCTTGTAATTATGTTAATATGTGTCAGAATTACACAAACCATACTGACTGGAACTACAATGTCTGCACTCCTGTTTTTGGCCTAATTATACACATGATCTAAAGTGACTACCACAAGCAGTGCTACAGGGAACACTTGTGTAAAAACCCTGCACTAAAAACAACAGCTGCTAGAAACCATAGAAACTTGTAGTTGCCCTAAATCCACTTTCCATTTTAATTTTTAACAGTAAAGAATCAGCTCACATATTTTGCATTAGTTATGTTACACAATAAATCCTGTAGAAGTTACTACAAACTAGACAAACCACAAAACCATCATTGTGGAGAACAAGCTTAACTCCTGAGAGGCACATTGCATTTCCTTTGGCTCATATTGTTACAGTTTTAGTCAGATTGGATTGTTGGGATATTGGTTAAATGATTGATATTGACTGATCACTACTGAGTGGCAGCTTGCCAACTATGAGTGTGCTCAGAAAAAAACATGCTTCTGGATAGGCGGTTTCCTAAATCCCCTTTGTTTTTTGTTATTTTTTTATTGAAATTAAATTTTAAATTAAATGTTTGTTATAACAAACAGTTCAGTTGTATTATTATTATTATTATTATTATTATTATTATTATTATTATTATTATTATTATTAATGACGCATTGTGTCATAATCTAATGGACAGATAGCTTAAATTGCTCATTTGTTTTGTCAAGCTTAATTAAGCCAGATCTTTTGTAAAAAGAAAGACGGAAGGAAACAGTGATGGTATCAAGTCTACTTCCATGCATGAAATCTAAATAATGTTTTTGCAAGGCATTATTAATGCGCTTATCCACTAGCCCTCCTTTAACCTGTTCTGTCCCGGTCCGCCTCCATTAGCAGACCCGGCGTGGCTCAGCCCGGCTGTCCTCAGACTGTTGTACCAACTTCAGGGGTAACACTACCAGGACTGATCAGGGTACGGCACCAAAACCATTTGATTGACAGCTGACCATATTCATTGATTGGCTCGTGGTTACCTCATGGCAGACTTTAAACAATGTTATAGTTTAGCTGTGGACAGCAGACATGCCGTCTGCTTTCAGAGAACTGCTCAGTATGGAGGAACAGTTATGAGTTTAACCGTGAGCTGCAGCAGGAACACCTGCGGTTAGTTTTTCAGCTGTTAGCAGCTCGTCCCTTCGAAGATCGGTCAGTAAGAATGAAGAGAGAAATGATGAAGCTGTGGTCAGCTTTCTGATGGAGCTGCAGTTTTACATTCACAGTGTGAAACACCAGAACTTTAAAAGATTTACTCGTAATTTGAATTTTATTTTTCCTTTGGGTTAAAAAAAATGGTTTACATCTCTTGACTGCATTACCTAAATCCAAAAGGTTGCACATTTAAAAAAAATAAAGTGCCAGAATTTAATTATGTGAATAGCGAAATAATCAGCTGATCTGAGTCTTTATCATTATGTTTGGCCCAGCAATGAATTTCTATTAGACAAAATGAAATATCTGGGTTTATTTTTCTCCTCCAGAACCAGAACCTTGAGGTCCTCCGTTGCTGAGTGTCGCTGCAAACATCAGCAGCTGCTGCTGCTCACAATAGTGACAAACAGAGTATCATGGAAACGCTCACTGGTGCAAAACTGAACCTCACATTAACCAGTTAGTGCGCAACTTGCCAGTGGAAAAGCGTCTTTATACAAACGTTTGAACATTCAAAACCTTCTCACATAGATTTAAGCTTCACAGAATGTCAAACTGGCTGGATATTTAGGCAGTTGCAGATACTTATCCAGGTGGGCTGTGCTGATTGGCTCTGAGAGGCTCTGGGCCAGTCAGCTGCAGCAGTCAGTGTCAAGCAGCAGAGAGGCTGGGCCAAAACTACAGCCATTCACACCCAGCAGTGGCAACAGCATACAGAGAACACAGGTTAGAAAGAGGAAGGAAGGGTCAATCCAGAGGAAAACCAAACATCCTTCTGACTCTGCTCCTTAGTTACCAACCACCTTCCTGTGGCCTTTCTGAACTGATTATAAACTCTACTTTGTTTTTCTTTCAGACTTTCCTTCCTAACCTCTGCAGAGAGTGTAAGGCCCTCTCTGTCTTAAAGGCCCGTCTGCCCACCCTGCTTGTGTTTTTTTGTTTTTTATTTTAGTTCAGTCCTTTTTGGTGATTCTAGTTTATTTCTTGTCTTTGGAAATTCTTGGATACTCAAGTTTATTTATGTTTTTTAGATCTAGTTTTTTAGTATTAGATTAATTTCTTAATTCCCTGTGTACTCTCCCTCGCCCCTGTGCCATTTTCTGTCTCTCTCCTCACACCGACAGCCCATTAACTCATCATCCCAGGTCTTCTGTTCCAGGATTCACCCTCACAGTATTTAAACCTTCTCTTGCTCACACTCCTTCACCAGATTTTCCTGTAAGCTTTTTGTTCCAGATTCTTGTTTTTGTTTGGATCTGGTTCCCTGTGCTCCCACGGTTTTTTGTAAGTTTTTTGCCTTCATTTCATTACACTTTTCAACATGCTCTCAGCTTCTGTCTGCGTTTTGGTTCATCCTCAAACTCACACACCATGACAGACACTTTTTGAGAGCAGCAACCAAGAATATTTTTTTTCTTAGAGTGATTAAGACATGTTAATGAGCTCAGAAAATCACTTTAATGCAACACCTATATAGAAAGTTGCATTAATTGGGTCTACACAGCCTTTCTGCATTTCTCACCCAACCTTTGGGCTAATGATGGCTCCAGAGGGAATTCTGAAAAGATAGTAAGTCTCCTTACTTAACACAATGGTTCACAAAATCTATTATTTTATTTATCTATTTATTTCTTACCTACATAACATAATTAGCTGCAGAGTTGGTGTTCAATTAAAAAAGTCCATATGGAGTATGTGAGCAACTGTACTGACGTTTACAGAGTAATTGGGCTGCAGTGCCCAGATGTAAGGTTTTTTTTCATATGCACTTGGAGAACTCTAAACAAGAAGCAAAGAAACAAAGAGTTTACAAGAAAACATTTAAAAGAAAAAATGGATGTATAGAACATAATCTCTAAAATTTCTATAAATTCAAGTTTCAGTGTGGTTTTCACCGCTGTTTCAACAGATTACTGGGTTGTTTCTGCACTGCAGAGAAATTTGTTGATTCTTTTCCTTCATTTGTCTTTATTGTGTTCAGGTTGACTCGCTGCCTCAGACCCAACTCGGACCCTACCATCTGAATGTCGCAGCAGAAATCGAGACTCATCAGACTAGGCAAAGTTTTCCCAATCTTCCCATAAGCCTTTGTAATTTGCAGCCTCAGTTTCCTGTTGCTGTCTGACAGGAGTTGCACCTGGTGTGGTCTTCTGCTGCTGTCGCCATCCACCTCAAGGTTCGAGGTGTTGTGTGTTCAGAGATGCTCTTCTGCAAACCTCGGTTCTAATGAGTGGTTATTAGAGTTACTGTTGCCGTTCTATCAGCTCGAACCAGTCTGGCCATTCACCTCTGACCTTTGGCATCAACAAGACACTTGCACCCACAGAACTGCCGTTCACTGGATATTTTCTCTCTTTCTGACCATTCTCTGTAAACTCTAGAGATGGTTGTACGTGAAAATCCTTGTAGATCAGCAGTTTCTGAAATACTCAGACCAGCCCGTCTGGCACCAACAACCATTATCAGACTCATCCAAAAGAAAAACAACTTCCTTCAGGAGTTCATATGAAATGTCCACAAAATGTGTATTTTGACAAGACCAAACTGTGACAGTTACTTTATTATTTATTCTCCTTCCTGTTTAATTACTAAGCCATTTGTGAAGAGGTTTTCTTTCACTTCGTAGGTTTAATTATCTTTATTGGCAGCTGTCAGTGGATATCCTGCAAGCTGTCAAGCAGAAAACAGTGAAGGCTTAACTTATGCTTTTATCCACTGCAGTCCCACTCTTTAACCATACTGTTTCACTCTGGGTCTCTTTTAATGAAACCCTGGCAAGATGCAATAAACACATTGTCAATGGAAAACACCATCCAGCTGTCACTCACTCTCTGCTTCTCTCCATTGTGTTCATTCAGTTCCTGCTCTCCTCTCTGCTAGTTTTTTCTCTCTCTCATCCAGTCTGGATGTGAAGCAGCAGCAGCATTTACATCTTTATAGTGCAGCGTTTAGACAGACGCCTCTGGCTCACACAGAGCTCATGCAAACACTGCTCCACTCTGACTGGAGATAAAATGTGCCTTAGTATGCTAAATAGAGTTAAAGGTAAATATGTACCTACGACATGAAGTACATACTACAGTTACAGAGATACGGTGAAATGTTATGAAATGTTAAACACTCCCTGTGTGCTTTTAAGCACAGCAAAGGAAGCTACATATACTGTAATAAAGTATGGTAAACTAAAATGTTCTTTCTTAGCTATGAAGGAAAAATGTGAAAAAGCTTTTTATTTTCATGAAGAAACATTCATCAAATGTAGCTTCACCATGTTTTTAATACAGACGAGTTTCTCTGTATTCCATGAAACAAGTTATTTTCTCTCAAATTGTGGTTGCACTCATAATAAATGTGTCTCTAACAAGGCATGATCATACAAACATGCAGCCTTGTTACAAAATGTTGCCCACATTTACTTCTGCATCAACAGAATGATAATACAGAAAATGTCTGATGGGAGTGAATCCTTGTTATATTACATTATGTCTTTGAAAAATATGAAACATTTCCTCACCTATCCCCTCTGGGCTTTATTTACTTATGCTACAACAAAAGAAAATCAGCTGGTAAGAAAAAAACTAAACTAGAGAACACTTTTTTTAAGAGAATGTTCTTCTGTTCTTTTGTTATTTAAAAACTAGGATATTACTTCCATTTTAGGAAACAACAAAAACAACATTTTTATGTTTTATTCCAGAGCGCTGTCTGCTGAGCTATACTAAAACCATAAAGGAAAAACCATCCTGTGGATATCGTTTGCTGTCTTGAATAACTATGAGTATGAAGCTATGCTTCATAATTTAAATTAAGGTATTTTATAAAATCTGGAAAAAAGGCTTATTCTAGTATTTAGCAAATATAAATATTTTTGGCATTTGCATTGACTTTTCTCAAACTGAGGAAAGTCGATTTTTTCCGCACAGGAAAAAAAAAAAAAAACTTCAGAGAGAAGGTCTGCAGCTGCATCAGCAACAGCTCCAAGCATCTGCAGGAGCTGGTGTGGACATCAGAGAAGATTATCCAAGTACCACTAACATCACAGCAAGTCACCTTCCCCTGTGGGCCCTGCAGAGCCGGCCTCATCCTCTGAGTTCACCGCCTGGTGCCACCAGGATCCTGTTGAACTACAAACAGCTTGTATCCTAAAGTTAATAAGGACAGTTAACTGATTAATCACTGCTTCTTCAGTTTATTTATATACATGTGATAAAGATGAATCTTCTTTGAATGTGTGCATCTTGGCTGTACTTTTTTTCTGTTGGAGTTTTAAATACAAAAATTCACTGTTAAAATAAAACGCATTCTCATTTTATGAAACTCAACCCATGAGATCATCCAGGTCATTTGGGTCACCGGTTTGCCAATTTGTCTTTAAGGTCAACATTTAGAGCCTTTTGAGGAGCTCTGAAGAGGTCTGCAGTCTTCCTCCTGCTCTCTACCTCCTTCATATCTGCCCAATGTCAAAAAAAGGAAAATAGGCCATTAGATTCAGCCAACAACAGAAAAAAATAAATAAATAAATAAAATTGATGAAGAGGGAAAGGTTCAAAAGTACAGATAAGCACTGCATGTCACATAGTCCACCAATTACCAAAGAGGAGACTGCATGTCTCCATGACATTAAATATTGTGACATGAATTAAATTCAATTCAATTAAATTGGATTAAAATGTATATTTTCCAGTTTTATCCAGCATTGACTCTTAAAAATCATCAAACTCTGAGGCCTGACTGACATCTTCACTCAGAACACAACTAGCAACTGAAAATAAAGAAAACTTTGGAGTGAGAACCACAAACCATTTGAAAACACATTTCACTTTCAGACTCATTAAACAAATATCACACTGTTTATGAACTATATTACTACATCTAAAATCTGTAGAACTATGTCATATATTTTATAAGCCACTATTATTCTAATCAAACAGGGAGACGTTTGTTACCATAATACCATAAACAATGACACAAAATGTGCTTTTATTTCTTCACTGGATTTATGAAACAGATTATACTAAATACATGTAGACAAAAATACATCCATAAAGTATAGCAGATGCAGATTTTTTTTTTTTTTTGCAAGGTGGCAGTTTCCTTCTCTCCTGTGAGAAACAGCAGATGCAAAAATGAACATAGAGGAAATATTTGGTCACACAGAGACCTGTTCTGAGCTGCCCTTATTTTCTTCCCTTTAGGACTAAACAAAACGTCTTTCATAGTGTATGTTCCCTGTGTGCAACTGAGTTGCCAACTATGGCATCTCAGTTGCATCCATGCTTCATTTAAAGAAACATGACACCAACATTTTTTTAAGTCTTCTACCGTTAATTTGGGAAGAATTTAGTGCAACTGTTCTCAGCACATGGCTCAGTTGTTTAACACAAATACGGTGGTAGATTATGGTAAATCATATGCAGGGATAAATTATGCCAGCTAAAACCTGTTTATCCTCCATATCCTAAGTTATTGCATAGTCTAATAATATAATACGATACCTGCAGGTATCTGGAAGGCAGAAAATCAATCTCAAGAGTTACAATTTGCTTTGGAATATTGAATTAGTTTAAAGGAACATACTTTAAGGGAGTGTATTGTGTAGGCTTAAAATATGATTAGTCCCTATCATGGTCCTTCAGTCATAATGCAAGTTCTTCCTACTTAACAAACTTTTCTCTTTATCCGCTTAGCAACAAAGGAAACTATCCAACATCTGGACTGACTGAGCAAAAACCATCAACAATTTTTACTGCGCTGGTGAGACTGTTTAAGTAGAAAAGCATTAGCTGAGTGGAAGCTGTCTGCCTCCTGACAGCTTCTACATTTCCTTAAGTCAGGTCTGCACACTATGATGAACCCTTAGCAAGTTTCTCAGAGTTAATTTATGGTGCTATGTAAAGTGAGGTCCTAACTTGGAGGTTTTCTCTGCAAACAGCATTTTATCTGAGTGTGAACGTCATGAAGGAGAAAAGGGTTCAGATCAGACAGAACATTTTTCTTCACCAGCTCTGATGTAAATATCTAGAGAACAATGAATATGAGTAGATTGATTGAACTCATAGATATGGATTGGAAACTAACATCAGGATCAAATGAATAAACAGTCCATTATGTCTCAGACTCTAGTAAACTTCAGATTTTAATACTAAAATATTTGTGCCTTTGTGGAACATCTGTGAACAGTTTTGGTGTCACAAACTACTTCTAGGCACGACTCCGATGTCTGATTTTCTATGAGAACACTTTACAAAAAGAATTGCTTAAAAGTTTGACAAAATTTGACTTTGAAGCACTTTACGTAAAAATAAATAAATAAATAAATTAGCATATATATGGCTTTCCCTGGAACTTACACGCCAGTTTCATCTAACAAATTTCCGATGGGAATTGTAAAAAGAAACTACATTTCCTCATCTACATGTTGACATAGTCCCAAGCAAAAAACTATTGGACAGATAGGATTTGCTTTCCGCTCAGCAGCCTGTAAATAGTGTTTAGGAGTAAAGGGTGAAAAGTTGTCCACTGGGTAGCTGCTGCTGCTCATCAAAAAGGCAAATCAAGCCTCAATTTCAACATATTTGTTGCATCTCAGTTCAAAGAGGATGTATGGAATAAACGAGTGTAGCTCAAAATTTCCATTTTAGATAAAGCCTTTCTGAGCCTTTATTTGGGCGTTGGAAGGACAAACCTCGCCTACTTCGGAGCGGCTATGTGTGCAGCTTTTTACAGAGGAGCTTTGGATTCACCACGTTCAAATAACACACAGCTTTTCATGAACTGTGATGATGTGAGAGATTTGCTGGAGCCAGCATGTCTGATAAGACACAGTCAACCACCAACCCCCGAAGAAGACTATTTCCTGTTTTCTTCTTCATGGTTTTCACCAGTGGTTGATCACTTGACTCGTGTCATGCGAAAAAAATGTTCTGCAAATTATATGTATTTCAATATGGCTGAAAAACCATGTAATCTAAAAATATATTCTGTTCATTTTATTTTTTTTAAAACTGGCATCATTTCATTATTGAGCAGAATTATTTTTTTTACCAATTTGTGGAATTTTATGGTTAATGTAAACCTGGTGAATCCTTGTGTCTACCTTTGCTCTTCCCTCTCCTGCATCCCGGTGATCGGGTTTTTTTTCTCTGAGTGTTTTTAGATAAACAGTTTTAAAAGTAAAGTCTAATCCTATCTGCCTTCATCCTGCTGAATTTCAAATCCTCTTCACAACAACTTACCAAACTGTGCCTCTTATAGCTAATGAAAATATTACTTTTATCATTAAAATATTGCATGAGACCAATAAAAATATTCTCAGTGCAAAAATGTTACTAATGAAAAACAGTAATTATTAATGCTTAACGGTTATTTTCATGGGGGGCTTTTAATAATTAAAAGAAATTGAACAACTCAAAACTGATTCCTTGATTTTTGATTTCCTATGATTCATTATGAATTTGAAGTTGATTTGATCTATTAATATCCTACAATCATAGATCAACTGGCTCAATGGCCTTTAATTAAAACAATTTCAGTAGCTACACAATATACTGAGTTAATGTCAAAGTTCTTTTTTAATGTGAGGGTGTTGGAGCAGTAACGGATCTGAATGTTGCAGGAAACCTTCTGGAGTCTGAGACACACACTCAAAGATACAGCATCACACCTATTAATGAACTAAATCTGATTGCAAGGTTCTTTCACCTCATCAGAAGGTTTAGGTGTGTTCAATGTTTCAGTGCATTAGTGACCACATGGCATTGCTTGACTAAAACTACACAATGTTCCAAATTATTATGCAAATTAGATTTAAGTCTGGCTGCACAGTGGCGCAGTTGGTAGAGCTGTTGCCTTGCAGCAAGAAGGTTCTGGGTTCGATTCCCGGCCCGGGGTCTTTCTGCATGGAGTTTGCATGTTCTCCCTGTGCATGGTGGGTTCTCTCCGGGTTGTCCGGCTTCCTCCCACAGTCCAAAAACATGACTGTCAGGTTGATTGGTTTCTCTAAATTGTCCCTAGGTGTGAGTGCATGGTTGTTTGTCCTGTGTGTCTCTGTGTTGCGCTGCGACAGACTGGTGACCTGTCCAGGGTGACCCCGCCTCTCACCCGGAACGTAGCTGGAGAGGCACCAGCAACCCTCC
>CAEGAE010024385.1:0-20037 GCA_903067095.1 Girardinus metallicus | reverse complement strand
CAGTCGGACGTTCAGGAAGCTAACATGAGCCAGCTGCAGTCGGACGTTCAGGAAGCTAACATGAACCAGCTGCAGTCGGACGTTCAGGAAGCTAACATGAGCTAGCTGCAGTCGGACGTTCAGGAAGCTAACATGAACCAGCTGCAGTCGGACGTTCAGGAAGCTAACATGAGCCAGCTGCAGTCGGACGTTCAGGAAGCTAACATGAACCAGCTGCAGTCAGATGTTCAGGAAGCTAACATGAGCTAGCTGCAGTCGGACGTTCAGGAAGCTAACATGAGCTAGCTGCAGGCTCTCAGGTCGGACCCAAACACGTGGAGCCTCATGAAGATCTTATCTGCTTTCTGACTTCCATTTGGACTCGGTTGTCTGTGTACTTTGACTTTTGCTGTAAAACGGCGCCGTGTCAAAGGTCAAACCCTTGACTGCTGAGATTTCAGAACAAGGGATTTCTGATTCCTGCTTTTTGTGACGATTGAGTTTTACCTCCATGAGTTGTTCTCAACCTAACCAGTAACCAGCAAACATTCAATTTACCTGGAATTTTTCTCAACTTTCTAGAGTAAATGTTTTTATACAAAACTGGCTGACCATTAACTTTACAGAAAGAAACAGGAGCTTGTTTTAAGTAAATAATAATAACAAAATTCTTGTTCCACTGGCAGATTATTCCTGTTACCTAGCAACCTAGTTCTGGTTCTACTGAAAAATGTTCATAACAAAACCTTTTTTACATTATAAAGACATAATCTGCTGGTGGAACAAGAACATTTTTTATTTAGTCAATATTAAGGAATTATTGAGCTAAAAGCTGTAAAGCTTTGTGTTATTTAGTTTTGTTTCATTTCAAGAGCAGAAAAACATTTAGCACTAGAAACTCGACCAGAATACTTGGTAAGATTTTGTTTTTGCAGTGCAAATTCCCCCTCATACTTCCTGTTTCCCTTTTCACTGTAAAAACAGAGAATTGACTTTATGAATGTATTTGGTGGCGTTTGGCTCAAGCGAGCGGCTGACCTTCGACCTGCAGCAGGAAACGCTGCGCTCTCACTGGAGAAGAAACTTTCTGTGGATTTGCTGATAGTTCAGCACAAAGCACTCTAAAAACAATCTATAGTCATCATTTGTTCTACCAAGTTTAACATTTACTTCATCATTTGTTTCTGTTGTTTTTTAATGTAAAAAGCATTTTGACTTCCTTGTTGCTGAAATGTTTTGTCACAAATAAACTTGATAATTGTGGGCCCATAAAGGATATTTCTATTTTGACTCTAGAAAACATGGTGGTGGTAGCATCATGCTGTGGGAAGCTTGTCACAGAAACCTGCAGCTGTAATAGCAGCAAACATGGCTCTGTTATATTGACTCAGGTGTTCATTAAATGCACACCACACTTTTCAGGTTCTTATGTTTATGTATTTATGAGTAAAATCTTTTTGAAATCCAAAGATGTTCTGGTTGTGATGTGACAGAACCTCAGAATCAGTGAAGTTTTATCAGCCCATTAGTTCAGACGGCAACATTTACCAGCTTCTGCTTTCAGTTAGTATTGAGAGCAGAAATAATAATTTATTATCCTCCTCTTCCTCCTCCTCTTCCTCCTCCTCCTCTTCCTCCTCTTCCTCCTCCTCCTCCTCCTCCCCCTCTTCTCCTCCTCCTCCTCCTCCTCTTCCTCCTCCTCCTCCTCCTCCTCCTCCATTGTTGTTGTGACTCCGGCCAGCAGCCAGTCTTGTATCAGGAGGTCGCAGTCGTCTCTCTCTCTCTCTCTCTCTCTCTCTCTCTCTGTTTCTCAGACTGACCGGATCCGCGGTTCGGCTGCAGACTGAGCTCCGACCCGGTTCCGGGAGCCGCTGATCCAGGGACGGAGCGCCTCCAGGAGCGCTGCGTAAAGGCGCAGAGTCACCAGGAGCCCGGTTTGTCTCCAGCTGTCCTCATCGGAGGTTTTGTCCGGTTTCGTTCCTCTCCATGGATGGTTGAGCAGCCCGACTCGTCGCGGACTTTGACCCCGGGATCTGAGCTCCTTGCTCGGCCAGCAGCTCAGGAGCAGCCGCTGCTCCCGGTTCCTGGAGCGTTTTTTCTTTTTCCCCTTGATTTGTTCCAACGCGTCCGGTTGGCTTTGACTTGGATTCACGGACTCGCTTCATGGAAGGAGATTCCCGATGAAGAGCTCTCTCTTCCCCGGAGCGGCTCGGGACGCGCAGTGATTTAGCCCAGTCCGCCTCTGCGGGGCAAACCGGGAGCAGAGGTGGGTACAACCGGCCCCGAAGCCGGGATTCACTCATTCATCCATTTTACACTAAAAGCTCATTTACTTTACATATTTATTTCTACAGACTCCTAAATCTGGGTTTTGGTTTTAGAGTAAATATCACAAAGCTCCAGATATGGAATATTTATTAGCTGGTTTTTATTGTGAAACTAGTTCTGGTTTTTCTGCCTGAATTTGCGCCAGACTGGTGTTTTGCCGCGGAGTCTTTCACATGTTTGACAGAGAAGCGGAGTTTGAACTTTGACACCGCAGCTTCAGCCTGAAACAGGAGCAACAAAAACACAAGATGTGACTGTTTTGGTCTTCTAGGCGTTTCTGAGGCGATCTGGTTAAAAGTCTAAAGACAGTAAAACATGAAATGATTCTAGAAACGCTGACTGCCTTCTGCTTTAAACTGATCACCGGATCCCCGAACCGATCGAAGTTATTGATTGGCAGAAGCGCGCAGGTGTCACAGAGTCATTTCGTTCCCGGATGTTTCCTAACTTTATCCTTTTCGTAGCTGCCAGCAAGCCGCTGCGTGTAAGTAAAGAAACTTTTACACACCGTCGGATGTTTTCCTGAGATAAACTTTGTATTAGCGGTTAACGGATCTCCGGCCCTGTGCGGTCAGTCTAAGCGAATCCCGAAAATGACCGAAATAAAATCATTTTGAAGCGACTTCAATATGTTTTTTCTTGGTGTCAAAACCCGCATTAAGTTACAGCAACTGGAGGAATTTAGTTATTAAGACTGGTGTAGATTTTGTTGATGGTAGATTTTAATTATTTCTAAACGAAGTTAAGAAAGCTTAATAAATTAGATACATTCCAACAAACTTTTATATTAATTTCAATTGGTAGTTGTTTGGTGATTAAGAAAAAAAACATGGCTGAAATAGTAAAACAATGTTTCCCTGTTCCAACAGCTAGGGTGCGTTAGTCATTCAAAAGTTTAGCCTGCTAGCAAACTTGACTTTAGCGCGTCACTAAACTGGATTAAAAACATTTTAAATCTATTCAAAAATGTTGGAATGTAAGCTGTTCCCTGAAAACCACAAGTAGGACGTGTAGTTCATC
Source organism: Girardinus metallicus (assembly GCA_903067095.1). Taxonomy (NCBI): domain Eukaryota; kingdom Metazoa; phylum Chordata; class Actinopteri; order Cyprinodontiformes; family Poeciliidae; genus Girardinus; species Girardinus metallicus. The sequence goes on along the minus strand of CAEGAE010024385.1, from coordinate 16,710 downwards.
AGCAGTGGCTACAGGGCTAAAAACGTAGCAAACTTGACTTTAGCTTTAGCGCTGTTGCTAAGCTAGGTAAAGCTGGATAGAAAGTATCCAGCATAGTAAACCTTCCCCTTCACAATAACAGCTTTGTTGTTTGTAGGTAATAACGGCCTCTAAATAAGAAGCTCAGGTTGCTAGCATGTTTGACTTTAGCATTAGCGCTGTTGCTAATCTAGTTAACGTTGGATGTAAGCTTTTAAAATCTATTCCAACATGGTGGAATGTAAACCACTTCACTTACAACAACTAAACTTTACCATCTATTAACCAGGGACACCTCGGCAATAAGGAGATTAGTTTGCTAGTAAGTTTAACTATAGCATTAGCGCTGGAGCTAAACAAGTTAAAACTGGATTAAAACACAAGAACTTTCTCAATCATCAGAACTTTCTTTTAGAAAGTTGATATTCATAATACAGTAGATAAATATAATTTTACAAAGTACATACTAAATCAGAATAACAGTTAACCGGATTAGCATCTTCTGTTTTAATGTTTAAACAGGATTTATTATGATAGTAAAGATGCTATTATTAGAGTCTCACCACTGTTAAGCAGTAAAAAACTTGGTACAACTTCAGATAAATCCCTTTTTTAGTGTAAGAATTGACACACGGTCGGCAGGAAACGGCCAGCAGCCATAGGAAGCGTTCGCTCTGGTATTTAAATGGAGGCTGACTGCTCGGGTTTATCAAGCGTGAATTATGTGGCCAGCGACGCGGCTTCCCTCCGGTTTTAGAGGTGGATAATAAAACAAGCAGAATACAGTGGAAGTGTTTTTGGCTCCGGCTGCAGTTCAGCCGCCATCCGGAGGAATTAGCAGCAACAGGAGAGAGAGACGGGGGAAAGTTTTCCAGGCCCTAATTGAGAAAGAATACGTTTCATTCAGAAAGCTTGTTCTCCAAGCGGCATGTGTGCGCGCCGCCTGGGTCTGGCGCCTGAGCTCAGCTGGCGCAGCATGCCGCAGAAAAACAAAAAAACAGAAAAATGCCCGCATTGCTGCGGTAGCTCCCTGACAGGCCGCCGCCGGTCAGTTTGTCAGGACGATTTCACATCCCCTCGCTGCACAGCTAACAGGCTAACAGCCCCACAGCATGACACCTCCTCCACCATGCCCAGCCAGAGACATGAGGAGGTTCTCCAAATATGTAACTGAGATCAGAACTGAAGTGCTTGCTGCTGAACAATCCCACCACAGGCCGGGCCAAGGCATAAGCAAACATGGCTGCTGCTGCTACAGGCGAGCCAGGCGGCATAACGTCTCCGATCTTCATTTTTAATAAAAATCAAGCAGAAAAAAAATCTGGCAAAGAAAATAAATCACTTTTTGCAAACAATGACTTATTGTTTTAGTAAGTTGACGATATTTTAGTATCAATCCGATACCAAGTCAGCATAGGGCCAGTATCGCTGATACACACACTGACATTTATTTGAGTTTGACATATCATCACATTTCTGATCTTTAGGTGTTTTTGTGGCTATTTTTTATTATTTTCTTCAAACATTGGATGGAACTTAGAAAAAGTTTATAAAAGTTTACAAAATATTTTAATGTTATATTAGCATGATAAACAGAAACACCAGAAAAACAAAAAAACTTTTGTGTCGTCATAAAACTTTGGACATTAGTGACTAAATCAGAGAAATAAAACTTTTGATACTGAAAAAAACAAAAATATTACCGAGGATTTTGGTTCAGTTCCTAGTCCGAATATCTTAGTCCACCTGAAATAAGACAAACTAAGTTACAGCGAACTTTTCAGTGAAATATCAGTTTGCATTCAGTCAATAATTCATTAATATTGACGAAAAAGGTCTAGTTCCACATGCAGATATTTTCAATAACAACTTGGGGAAAATGTCATGCTAGTCATAAAATTATCTCCCGGTGGAACCAGAACTGGGTTGCTTGGAAACGGTCCGGGCTTGGCTGGGGTTGCTAGGTAACGGCGCAGTGCCTGCTGGTTGTGAAATATGTGAGAGAATCTTTGTAGCACTCAAGCTTGATCAGTTTCCTGGAGTTATTTACTTAAACTGAGCTGCTACTTCTTGCTGTAAGTTAGTTTTGTCTAATTTGAAATGACCTAACAAGTTTGATCTAGAAACTAAACCAAAAATACTTGGTAAGATTTTGTGTTTTTGCAGTGCACTATTTGTATTCTGGTATTTATGTAATTAACAACAGTAATTTGATTTTTCATTGAAATTAAAATCTGCTCAGGGCCACATGTGTCTCCATTTGGACACTAATAGATTAAAATAAAACTAATAATTTAGCCAAAAAGAATATTTAAAATTAACAACATTTCAGTCAAATTTTTGACTTTTATGGGAATTGTAAACAAAAGACATCGTCACATATTAAAGGTGAAAACTGAGCTGGTCAATCAATAGGAAGACTCTATTGTGTTACTTTTATATTTGTTTTAGTTCCGTATTTTTGGGACTAGAAGCCGCTGCTTTTCCCCTCGCTTTGAACCAGGCGGCTTGTAGCTCAGTGCGGCTTTTCTGTGGATCTCTCTTCAACCACCAGGGGGCTCTGCAGCAGGAAGTGACTCATTGGAAGTCAAAATTGGAAATCAAAGAAGAAAGCGATGCTTTTATTTAGAACAAGCCATGCTAGCAGCAGGTATGGCGGAGAAATGTTTTCAAACTCCAACCCGTCACCATGGAAACCACAGGAAGACGTTCAGATGATGCAGCGTTTCAGTTGTAGGGTTATAGTGAGGTGCGCTCTATAGTCCGTAAAATACGGTATTTATTTTCTGAGTAAATAGTCCAGAGTGAGTCAGAAGACATGGCCGCTGCGGCTCCCGGCAGGTTTCCAGGGTTTTCCCAGTTTGTACCGGCGGAGCGCCACCCACTGACAAACAGGCAGAACGTCACTCAGAGCCGGAACAGAAGCCAGACGGCCCGGCAAAATGGCCGCCCTCACATCATCCAGCAGTCCACCTGGTTAAGCCCCGCCTCCTCAATCTAAATCAGCCAATCACAGTTAAACCCCGTCTTCTCCGGTAAAATCAGCCAACATTTTACACATGCAAATGCAAAATTTACAAGTCATTTTTTATACTTTTAAGTACTTTGAGCTTCAGCCAGTCAAACTTCAGCTCTGCACTATAAAAGAGCTGCGTTTGAGGCCGGCCTCTTCTCCAGCAGCGACCCAAGATGGCCGCCGCAAAAGTCCCACCACAACGTGAAACATTTCATCAGACAGACAGAAAGTTCATCTACACTCCAGAACGAAAAAGAAGACAGAAAACTTAGTGAGACAGAAACAGCCTGATGCTGGAGAGGCTGGACAACGTGAGACGGACAGGAGGACAGATGGACAGACAGGAGGACAGATGGACGGACAAATGGACAGACAAGAGGACAGATGGACGGACAGGAGGACAGATGGACGGACAGGAGGACAGATGGATGGACAAGAGGACAGATGGACAGACAGGAGGACAGATGGACGGACAGGAGGACAGATGGACGGACAGGAGGACAGATGGATGGACAGGAGGACAGATGGACAGACAGGAGGACAGATGGACGGACAAATGGACAGACAAGAGGACAGATGGACGGACAGGAGGACAGATGGACGGACAGGAGGACAGATGGATGGACAGGAGGACAGATGGACGGACAGGAGGACAGATGGATGGACAAGAGGACAGATGGACAGACAGGAGGACAGATGGACGGACAGGAGGACAGATGGACAGACAGGGGGATAGATGGATGGACAGATGGACAGACAGGGGGACAGATGGACAGACAGGAGGACAGATGGACAGACAGGAGGACAGATGGACGGACAGGAGGACAGATGGACATCTGAACCGGCTCTCTTCAGGCATTTGTTTGTTTTTGATGTCTAGCTTTAAAGCGAACTGGACGGTCTGTGTCTCTTCCAGAGGACAGACAGACTGACTGACGGTCTGTCTGTCTGTCCTCTGGCTGCTTTATTCCTGCAGGATCCAGATTTACAGACGTCCTGTGGCTCCCTGAGGTCCCGATGCCTGAGGCCCCTCGCAGGCTTCCTGCTTCTTCCCCGTGAAACTCAGGCGGTGCGTCGGGACGATGGAGCGCGGCCGCCTGCTGTGTGTCCTCCTGCTCTGCTTGGCGGACGGAGTGGCGGTGCGAAGCGTTCCCCGGATCAGAACCAAAGGTGAGACCAGTCGATGCCCGAGCTGCTGCTCTGCTCTGCTTGGTGCTGTTTGGGTTTTATTTGGGGGTATCGGAGCAGAAACAAGTGTGAAATCTGTGGAAAACTGTATCCTGTTCAGTCACCATTTTGCACAACCTTGTGTCAATCCGTCATATAGAAATATTAAAGTTTGTGGTTTTAATGTGGTAAAACGTGGAGCCTCTGTCCCCGGGTCCGCGCCGCTAACGTCTGAAAGTCTCTGACACATCAGACATAACATGACATAACAGAAAAAATATTCAACTGGCCTTAAATTCAGTCAAAATGTAACATTTGTGGAGGGATTGTTTACTCTGGTATATTCAATGTAGTTTATTTTTCATGTGAGACTTTTCTAAAAAAAAATCTAATTATGAAAATAAAGTCAGAAAATTAAGAGAATATAGTCAAAGTATTTGACTATGAAGCGAGGCGCTTGAGGCTGCTACCGATTATGATATACAAAATAAATCTTTAGACTCCATCAGTGAATTTATTGCCCTTTGGCTGCCAGTTCATACGGTGCGATCGGCATTATGACCTACGAAGCTTCGCACTGCGGCGATACTAAATATGCGGACTGGGTTAAGTCTGGGTTCGGTCTGGGTTAAGTCTGGGTTGAGTCTGGGTTAAGTCTGGGTGTTAAGTCTGGGTTAAGTCTGGGTGTTAAGTCTAGGTTCGGTCTGGGTTAAGTCTGGGTTCGGTCTGGGTTAAGTCTGGGTTCGGTCTGGGTTAAGTCTGGGTTGAGTCTGGGTTGAGTCTGGGTTAAGTCTGGGTTAAGTCTGGGTTAAGTCTGGGTTAAGTCTGGGTTGAGTCTGGGTTGAGTCTGGGTTGAGTCTGGGTTAAGTCTGGGTTAAGTCTGGGTTAAGTCTGGGTTCGGTCTGGGTTAAGTCTGGGTTAAGTCTAGGTTCGGTCTGGGTTAAGTCTGGGTGTTAAGTCTAGGTTCGGTCTGGGTTAAGTCTAGGTTAGGTCTGGGTTGAGTCTGGGTTGAGTCTGGGTTAAGTCTGGGTTCGGTCTGGGTTAAGTCTAGGTTCGGTCTGGGTTAAGTCTGGGTTCGGTCTGGGTTAAGTCTGGGTGTTAAGTCTAGGTTCGGTCGGACCTAATGGGTCGTAAGCCTGCGTTGGCGGGATGTTTTTGCCGCCTGACCCTGCGAGGCCCAGCGGCCCTGAATGTCAACCTGCCTGTGCAGAGGACGGTTGATGCTTCACAGGCAGATGCTGTTGGTTCCTATTACTCTGTTCTGTTCAGCTAAACCCTCGTCAGCCTAATTGTTCCCTGCCAAGCAGCAGCTTTCAGAATTAAAGCCGTTGAGGGACGTTTATCTTTAGCGTTGTTAGTTTTCAGGTCTGATTAAATGGCAGGGATGATATTTGTAAGGATGTGTGGAAACGGATGACAGATGAAAAGCGCTGTGACCAGCTGAGGCTTGTTGCTCAGACGGCGTCAGGACGGAGGAGCCTCCAGAAAAGGCTTCAAACATCCTGATGACAGAAACGTCTGACAGGAACAGGGTCCGTTCTGGGGTTTGTGTCCCGTCGCGCTGCTGCCGCAGCTCTCACTTTGTATGAATATTAGGCAGGAAAAATGGGTCGCACATCCCACAACGTCTTTCATTTATTTCTTTAAATTATTGCTATTTTGCTGAGCAGGACTTTCCTCAACAATCACTTGGTTTCAGGAACATTAAAAAGTCTGGAAAAGATCTGACTTTTATTTCTGGGTACATAGTGAAAAAATGTGAAATTTATTAAAAAGTGTAAATCAGCGTTAAACACATTAATCACAGGTCTTAAAGTTCGTCATGGCAGCATTTTTTCATCTGCAATATGTAGTTTGAGCCGCCTGCAAACATAATCACCGACTCAAGGCGGCTGCAGAAATTTTCTACACAAAATAAGGACATTTCAAAACTTTTCAACTCACTGTTTGCTAGCAAATTTTTGACTTCTCTTCTCAAACTTAAGAAATTTCCAAGATTTTTTTCTAGATACTCTGAGATTAATCTTAAACTTCTGAGGTTTTTACTGGAAATTTTCTCCTATTTTGTAAAGTACAATGGCCCCGTTACACCATTGTTAACAGCCTAATAATTTAAATAAAACATAAATAAAAGTCCCTCTGAAATAAAAGCACCTGACTTAAAGCCTGGACGCTGCTGAATTATATTTATAAAAATCTTCAGCAGAGCTGTTTGCTGTCAGTGTTTTTGCCTCTGGAGGTTCTGGACATTCACTGTTAAATTAAAGACAGCTCACAGATTTCTGCTCTTTTTAAGGCCAATCAGGAGCAGCGCTGAAGAGTTTTACGTGTTTTGTAGTTTCCTGGTATCAAACGGAGCCGATGGCTGTTGTGCCGTTTCTGTGGGGACATGAAGGTCTCATTGTCCCAGCTGAGTCTCTTGCTGCCAGGCCGGCTGGCCGGCTGATTGGGCGGCTCGTTTGTGTTGGTTCTCTTGTTGTTTGCCCCCTCACCTCTGGGTGACAATTCACACCCCATCGTAAGTTCAACTCCAGGGCAGCGTCCCTGTCTGGGGAAGTTCATTAACGTGGCTGAAGACTGTGTGGTTCTGATCTTAGACTCATATTTCTAGATTTTCAGACAGATTTGATCGGATTCTGGACATTTGAGGAACATTCAACAGGCTGGGGTTCATCGTCTGGATGTGTGCAGGGCTGAGTTTGGTGGTTCATTCGTCACTTCTACCCCAGACTTTTCAGAGCCTGTAGAAACCCAGATGATTCTGGCTCCACTCGTCTCTTATTATTTGAACAAATGTGTGTTTTGAATTCTTACTAAACATGCATAAAAAACAATTTCTTTGAATGTGTTTTCCTTCATTTGACCAATCCTTCGTGTCTGATTTTCCACTTACGAGGTTGTCAGCGTGTTATTTGTTCCTGAAAGCATTACCTGCATGCACTCTGGGTGATTAGGCAGAAAGGCAGCACTTCACTCCCACAAGGGAACAGATTGGCCTTTCACTTAGTGCTCGCAGGATGCAATCAGACAGAAAATTGCCCTGGAAAATTGCTCGTCCTGAGTGAGTGAGCAGCGGCAGAGGGCTCCGGCCAGGCAGCAGATACGCTGCAGGACAAGGGCCCCCTGTAGCTGATAGTGACACCATAGTCGCTGGGTTATCAGGGCACTCTATCACTGCTTCCTGGCAGAATTAAATGTCAGAGTTTTGTTAGCAACATGGCGCGCTTCTCTTCCTGGTAAAGGGAAATCTCCAGGTTGTCTTGTGTCACATTTTCTCTTGATATTGGTGAGGTGATCTGAAACCACAGTAGTCTGTACCTGCTGATTAAGACTGTGTTATGAACAGCCTGTCTTCAGAATCCAAATAAACTAACTAGAGCCAAAGATTTCCTCTAAATTTACTTCTGCTGTCCATTACTACCTCTTGTGCTCTCCAGATCTTCGTGCATCCAGGCCTCTTATCATACCAGGGTATCCAGAAAACACCACAGTGGTGGTTGGTGGCCAGGCCAAACTCTTATGCAAAATCCACAGGCCGGTATCTACCAAGGTGCGGTGGCTGAAAACAGATTCTAGCAGCTCAGGACCGCCTCGCATCAAGGCCCTGACAGTAAGAACTCATCTACAGCAGGAGCGCTGCCATTTCATTTATAATGTTGGGCAAGAATAAAGTCCCTTCTCTAAAGTACCATCTCCTCTGCAGACCCTGAAAGGTAATGGCTCCAAGGTCAGCACCCTCCATCTGCCCAATATCACCATGGAGGATGCAGGCGAATACATCTGCATGGCCGAGAGCGTCCATGGGGGGCGGATAGCTCAGGCCATGCAATCAGCGTGGTTGGAAGTCCTGCCTGGTGAGGAACTCTTATCACTAAGAGTGCATTCGCTCCAGATCAATCCAGTCTGCTTTTACCAAACTCCACCTCATCTGTGTAGAAAGTCCAGTTCATTATTGAGGTGTGAACGCTAATCAAACCAAAAACGGCCCCCTTGTGACCTCCTTGGAGGACCCAGAACGAGGTTTGGTCGTCTAAACCTCGCTCTGTCTTCATTACCCTTGGCATGTGAGTGTGTATGGTTGTTTGTCCTTCATGTCTCTGTTGCCCTGATATTGATGGTGGCATCGGTGGTAGGAGTTCATCTTGTAACCGGGTTGCTGGTTTGTCGTTGTGTCCTCTGGAAAAACATTTCATCCTGCTGGTGGTGGTCAGAAGTGACGCCGCTGCATGGTAGCCTCGCTTGCCACCATCAGCGTGTGAATGTCTAATAACGGGACAGAAAGACGATATGAGACGTCTACAGATGATACGACTGTAGTGTGAAGCGTTTTGGGTCCTCCGGACTTGATAAAACGCTATACAAGTACAGGCCATTTAGCGTAGAGTCCTATCCAGAGCGTAATCCGCTTCTGACCCATTAGGTCAGAAAGATAGGCAAATATGGAATCCTGTAAGAAATAAGAGTCTAAAAAACGACTGGCACAAACCCTTGAAAACTTCTGCTTCTTGTGTTGGTTGAGCAAAGGTTCTCTCTCTGTTGACTCACTTTAACTTCACTGAACCTTCACCGCCCCTCTCCATCCGCTGTCACGTAGCAACATGTTCATTAGCTTCAGCCGGTCCTCTTGCTCGTTTCTCTTCTTGACCTCTTTTCTGGAGTGATAAAGGAAGGGAGGGAGATTGCTGTGTTAGCCGTATCGCTCTCAGCCACCCAGTAAGTTGCAGAAGAGGAGGAGGAGGCGGTAAAGGAGGAGGGCTTGGATTGAGGAGGGTCAGGTCATTAAGGCCTCGGTTTCCATGGTAGTTCCATTGTACTTATGCATATGTGGGGACAGAAAATGCTGAGGAGGTGCAAGGTCCTAGCTGAGGGAATGGCTTAAAGATTGAGCCAAGAGGCTGGCAGTGGATTAAAACTATCAAAAGAAATACAGAGTCCTGCACTGGCACTTCTAACACTTCCCTTGAATTTTCAGCGGTTCCTCAGGACCTTAGTGAGGACACCACTGAAGATCTTCGGCTAGAGCCGGGAAACATTTTGAAGCTGCGCTGTGATTCGAACACCCGGCCAGGCTTGGCGGTCAACTGGTACAAGGAAGGGGTCAGGCTGCTGCCCACGCCCCGCATCCAGATGCGTGGTGCCATCATGGAGATCACCGGCGTGATGTATGAGGATTCAGGATTGTATGCTTGTGTTCCTCGGGGAACTCAAAATCCGGTGAGGAACTTCACAATCGCTGTGGCAGGTAAGGTGAACCGACATTTGGTTCTTAATGACAGAAAATCAGATTTTTATCCGGTTAGTGAATTCTCATATCGTCTTTCTGCCTTGTTATTAGACATGCTAGGATCAGGAGACGATGATGAGGACAACGGCTTGGAGGATTCATCTGCTGAAACTGAAAAGGACCAAGTTTACTTCTCTAGAGGTTTGTAGTTGTTTTCTCAATATTTGGGAAATCTAAAACAGAATGTGACTCTGGTTACAGACTTGATGCCTGACTGGGCCTGCACCTCACAGACTTTAGGCTCAGCATGGGCTTTCCCCTCAAAACCTGGGACTCAACGGGTAGATTTGCCCGTCAAAACGTACAACTTAGCTTGTCCCTCTTAGACTTTAGATTTGAGTGGAACTTGGGGAAAAATAACTTGTAAGCATTGGCACCCTAACCCCATATTTCATGTCATGGTGTTTCATCAAAAGCTTTCATTTCTTGGTCTCTGTCTCTACAGGGCCCTATTGGACCCACACCCATCGTATGGAGAAGAAGCTGTATGCTGTTCCTGCAGGAAACACTGTGAAGTTTCGCTGCCCTGCTATGGGGAGTCCAATGCCAGCAATCCGCTGGCTCAAAAACGGACGTGAATTCAGGGGAGAGCACCGCATCGGTGGAATTAAGGTGAGGGTTTGTGGAAGTCTTTGGTCTTCTTATTTTTTATAGCGTAAGAGCAGAGATTTAGTTTCTCTTACTCTTTTCACTCTTTGTGATATTTGATTTCTTTTGTTGCGGCCAGCTAAGACATCAGCACTGGAGCCTGGTGATGGAGAGCGTTGTGCCCTCAGACAGAGGGAACTACACCTGCCTGGTGGAGAACAGATATGGATCCATTACTCACAGCTATGTTCTTGATGTTTTGGGTAGGACATGGACGATCGCTCTTCAGATTTACCGCTAAATGCAGGCAGGGAACAAAGTGCGCAGTTATCTGGCTGATGGTACCCAAAGCTTTAGTCAGCACTTGTTAAAAGATTTAATTTGAGGGTTGAACAGAAGGTAGCTGCGGTGCCGGGGATTGACAATGACTGCCAGAACAAGGACGGTCAGGCGTCCAGTCCAGTTTTCTACCTGATTTGTGACAAGAAACTGAGGAGGGCTGCAAATTATTGGTTCATTTGTTTTGCTGGATGTTGAGCACAGGGTCAGTTTCTATCCCTGCTGACAGGGACAAGAGGTGGAGACTAACGAGAAAACTAACGAGATCGGAAAGTGACCGCAGATCAAAGAGACCGCTGCCAGAGAGCCAGGCGAATAGAACCAGTTTTGATCCTAAATTGACATTTCTTATTCTGTTCCCAACACACAAACACGTTCAAAGAAGACATTTTGCTTCCTTTACTCAGTCCTTTCTCCTGCTTTGTCTTCGTGCAGAGCGCTCCCCCCACAGGCCCATCCTGCAAGCTGGTTTACCTGCCAACACCACAGCAGTGGTGGGCAACGACGTTCAGTTCCACTGCAAGGTTTACAGCGACGCTCAGCCTCACATTCAGTGGCTCAAACACGTTGAAAGGAACGGCAGCCGCTACGGTCCTGATGGGACTCCCTACGTTCAGGTCCTCAAGGTTTGCATCCGGCGCTGAGCGGAGACAGATCAGTCAAATATGATCAAACTTAGACACGGGGTTTTGATGCTTACCGTCTGTAATTTATGTCTGGCAGACTGGGAGTCTGAACATGTCGGAGGTAGAGGTGCTCTACCTGTCTAAAGTTACCATGGAGGATGCAGGAGAATACACCTGCCTGGCTGGCAATTCAATCGGCTTTGCCTACCAGTCGGCCTGGCTCACCGTGCTCTCAGGTAAAGAAGGAACTGAATCAGTTGTGATCATTTCATCATAGGGCATTGCACCAATACAAGCAAGAAGATTCATACTGTCTTCACCACGTGGGTTTCTGCAGGCCCAGCCTCTCCTCCTCCTGCCTCATTAAGGTAGAATAGTCCTGATTGGTGGGCATTGATAACAGGAACCAGAGAAATAACACCGTCCTGCTGGCTGGTTCAGTTTAGTTTTCATAAAAATCTGACCTGTCAAAGCTGATGTTGCTCTTTCAACAGAGACGTTAAATTGATTTTACATTTCCTTAATAAGCTACATTAAATCTTCTTACGACGTTTGCACACCTCATATCACCGGAAATGTAATCAAGATTTCCGGTTTGTTTGCACATCAAGTCAAAGTTTTCCAGAAAATGTTTCCAACTGAGGCAAAGGAGGAAAAAACACAACGGCCTTCCTGCATACGCCACAAATATCCCTGCTGCTTTGTTTTCAGTCGCTTTTCTATCATATTAACATAACTAACAGTCTAATTTACTCAACATGCTTCTGGTGCTGGGAACTTTGCTGTAGTGTGGCTGTCCAGAACAAAATGAACAAGAGTCAGGTCAAAGGTCAAGTTCCCAAAGAGACTTTCTGTACCTGAATGCTGCCAGAGGAGTCCAAACCACCGCCATGCAGATGAGTTACGGTCGTAGTGACGTCTTGAGTAAAATCCAGAAAACACTCATCTGCAGAGCAGATTTGTGTTGCACAGAGAAGAAGATCCCCCTCAGCAGCTTTACGGCCTGCAGCTGTTTCCCAACGTCATTAATTCCTCCTGATGAAGTCTCTCCATATTCTTGTCCCTGCAGAAGAAGAAGCAGCTGAGTCCATGGAGGCCATGGAGACCAAGTACACCGACATCATCATCTACGCCTGTGGCTTCGTGGCTCTGATCATGGCCGTCGTCATCGTGGTGTTGTGCCGGATGCAGGTCCATCCACGAAGGGAGCCTTTCGACGCACTTCCTGTCCAGAAGCTCTCCAAGTTCCCTCTGCGCAGACAGGTACAACGCTTCGTAATCTTTACCAGTTCTATCACCCTAACACACCTAATCTGGACTTTTTATCTCTACTGGTTCCATCTGTACTGTTTTTTAAATAAAAAAAGAACTTAATGCATAATTAGGCTTATTAATCTTATGAACTCTGAAGGTTCATAAGATATCCAGGGTTTCCCCCGGAAAACCCGCTAAGCCCCGTGGTCAGTGGCGCTAGAACAGTCCACCGTGTTTTTCTGTTAAAACATGTTTAAAGTTATAAACATTTGGTGATGGAGCAAGAATCATAATCTGGAAATAATGTGTGTGAGGCCAGCGGGCAGCTGCAGGACGACACAGTCAGCTAAACCGAGCTCAGTGTGTCTTTACTGGTGGATACAAAAACAATACCTAAACTACAGCAATGATGCCGAGCCTGGGGGGCTGCCAGGCTGATGATACCCTGTTAGAAACGCGGATGTACCATAGGAATAAATGCATGATCCAAAAGGAAGGTTGTTAAACTTTAATCTGCTTTTGTAAAGTATTCAGTGGAGTCCAACTCGTCTGGAAAGTCCAGTGCATCTCTGATGAGGGTGGCTCGACTCTCGTCCGGCTGTTCGCCGATGCTAGCTGGCGTTATGGAGTTTGAGCTGCCGTACGATCCAGACTGGGAGTTCCCAAGGGAGAAGTAAGTCATCTGCACTTCTTTTCTCATGTAAACACATCTGATATCCTGTAGCAGTGAGGTGTCTTTGAAAGGTTGTGTCCTGAAATCCTAAAAGGTTGTGAGGGTTCTGAGGTTTCATTTGGCTTTTGGGATCCAGACTCATCGAATCATGTGGGGACCTAAATAAAAGGCCTGCAGGACATTTTTGGCTCTCCCCAACCTGTACTTTAAGAACCCAAAGGTTCAAATTATGGATTTGTGCAATTCTCATTTCAACATACTTATTTTCTCTCTCTAGCTTGACACTGGGAAAACCTCTTGGAGAGGGCTGCTTTGGTCAGGTGGTCAGAGCCGAAGCTTTTGGCATCAACAAGGACTTCCCGGATCAGGCCACCACTGTTGCAGTCAAGATGCTGAAAGGTGAAAATAAAGAAATGAAAGTAATTGATGAGTTTTCTGCTTTCTGTCCGTCTAAACGACATGGCCTGTTCTTCAGATGACGCCACAGACAAAGACCTTGCAGACCTCATTTCAGAGATGGAGCTGATGAAAGTAATGGACAAGCACAAGAACATCATCAACCTACTGGGGGTCTGCACACAGGATGGTGAGCTTCTAATAGTCTTCCTGTCTCCTAAACCCAATTTATTGACTCAACGTGAGTGATCCCAAACCCCGAGGCAGCAAACGGCCCTTCATCCTGTTTGATTCCCCTCCACAGGCCCCCTGTACGTGCTGGTGGAGTTCGCCTCCAAAGGCAGCTTGAGGGAGTACCTGCGGGCCAGGCGGCCTCCAGGCATGGATTACACCTTTGATGTGACTAAAGTGCCGGAGGAGCAGCTCACCTTCAAAGACCTGCTTTCCTGCGCCTACCAGGTGGCCCGAGGGATGGAGTACCTGGCCTCTAAAAGGGTGGGTCCACTTGAAAGAATGGGAACGACATCCGAGTGCTGCTAATTCCCTCAACAAGCACTTTATGGATGCTACCCGTTGAGCTGTCAGTCTAAAGAAGCACTGGCTACCCGGCTCCTGATGCCCCATAGCTACTGGTCAAGGCGGGTCCAGCTACAATGGGTCATCCTTTGGTTTCTCAGCACATCTCTACTCTGTTGTAGTTGTAATTTATGAGTCACAGATCTCCATGCAGTTCCAAGTTAAATTTCAAAATGGCTGCTGCACAAGTAACACTGCAAAAACACAAAATGTTACCAAATGATTTTAGCCTAGTTTATAGTGTCGATATCTTGAGGAACTAAGACAAAACTGACTTTTCAGCAAAATATCAGAGTTTTACCTAAGTCAGTAATGTTGGTTAAAAATCAGATTATTTCACTTTTAAAAAGACATTTTCCTCATGCTATAAGTGAAATAATCTGCCAAAGGAACTAGAACTTTTTAAAGAATTATTGACTTAAAATAAGCTCCCATTTCTTACCAAAAAGTTTCTTCTAAGTCAGTTTTATCTTATTTCAAGTCAAATAAGATACTTGCACTAGAAACCAAAAAAATACTTGGTAAGATTTTAGTGTTTTTGCAGTGAGAATATAGTGAAACTTCCATGAATCAACAGTTTTTACACGTCTGATGCTCTAAGTAATCTGATTACACTGCTTCTCAATCTGTTTAATGACATTTCTCCTTCACAGTTGAACCCATAAAAATAAGAGAAGCACATTGCTATGGTTTCTGATGCTAACTGTGTTTAGCATCCAGATGGATGTGAAGAGGTTTAATGGCTGATTGGTTTGCGGCGTTTTGACTCTGAGTCCGGCCGCCGGGACCAGCTGTTGTCCTCCCTTTCTCTTTTTACTCTTTGCCCCCTTCACCCCATTTTTCAGTTCCTTTCATTTTCCCAGCATGCACTCTGTCTGTGAGTGCGTCTTATCAACACGTCTCTTTGTCTGCGCCAGCCGGTGTCTCGGAGCGGCATTCCTGAGCGGCGAGCTGCCGCAGCTTCAGTCCTGTTTACTCTCCATCTGCCTGTCCCTTCGGCTTGCGGGGCTTTGTCCTTCCTAACGTCGCCATAAATCTGTTAGCAAACAGGCGAGCGGAGCAGAGCCGTCGTCTGGCATCAAGTTTCTGGCTCTGCTGAATGCCAGAGTCTGAAACTAACCCTCCATTATGGGGAGACCCACAAACCCAGAGCGGTTCGTTCTGCAGCTCCCCACAAATCCCGCGACTATTTCCAATGAAAACCAAAATAAACTTAATGACATACGTTGAATGTGGGCAAACACTGCTTTCTTTTTTCCCCTCTTCCTGAAGGGTTGGTTTAAACTCCAGGATTTCTATATAAAGACAATTTTATTTCTGTGGAATTCACTACAATGAGGCCCTGTGAGCTGATTTTAGACTACCAGTCTTTTCATTTGGGCAGAGAATGTGCAATTAAGTTTTACCGTATGCCTTGAAATAACAGCCCAGACTTTTCCAAAAGCTGTCACGACTTTCATGATGTTAATCACAGGATTTGGTTTTTTGAGTAGAACGATTAAATCTAATATGTTGCGCGTAGTTTTTTGCTCATAGGCTTTTCTCAGTGAAGTTTGACTCAGACGTCTTCATAGCATTCTGAGAGGCTACTGCTAACTGGCTGCTAGTACAACCTTGCTAGCCAGCAGGTTAGATTTTTTGCATGTATCATGAGTAAGTGCAAATTTCTCGCCGGTTGGCTGGACAAAGTTCATACATTTTATTCAGAATGGTCTTAAAAAGTTTTAAATTTGCTGGTGAAACCTGCAGAAACCCTGTTACTGCAGACGAGCCGTAAAGTCACGTCTGTTTTCTGTCTGTTCCTGCAGTGCATCCACAGGGACTTGGCAGCCAGGAACGTCCTGGTGACGGAGGACAATGTGATGAAGATCGCAGACTTCGGCCTGGCCAGAGGCGTCCACCAGATCGACTACTACAAGAAAACCACCAACGTGAGTTTCTGCTGCTGCAGGAAGAGACGGGGGGACTTGGTAAAGTTCATCATGTTGGCTGGAAGGTGGTGAAAGTTTCCTGCTTATTTTGATGTGGATTCAAAGAAGTAAGAAAGAGGGAAAAAATAAATTGGCTTCATTTTCATGACACAAAAAGCAATGCAAAGGAAGGAACATAGCTGGGATCCAAAGAAGGGAAGGCAGGAAACTAGCAAAGACTGGAGGTAGTGATGAAGGAAGGAAACGGAGACAGGAGGAGGTTTATGATGCAGGAGAGGAAAATATTTAGTCAGTGAGGAAGGAAAGTAAATCAGTCCTTTTAATTCTCCAAACCGACCCTGGCTGGTGAAACACTGACTCGGTGGCTAACGTGTCTCTGCAGGGCCGGCTGCCGGTCAAATGGATGGCACCAGAAGCTTTGTTTGACAGAGTCTACACCCACCAAAGCGACGTGTGAGTCCATCTTGTCCTTTTCCAGAACCGCTGCGTTCTGATGGAACCGGAGCTAACGTGACCGTCTCTCTCTCAGATGGTCGTTCGGCGTCCTGATGTGGGAGATTTTCACGCTGGGCGGTTCGCCGTACCCCGGCATCCCGGTGGAGGAGCTCTTTAAGCTGCTGAAGGAGGGACACCGCATGGACAAGCCGTCCAACTGCACACACGAACTGTAAGTCAGAAACTCCTCCGTCCTAACGCAACGGGTTTCGGGTTTTGTCCGGAAACTCCGGTCCGGTTGGTGAGGTGTGAATGCTAGTCGACCTCTGACCTCTGGTCCTCCAAACCTCGGTCTGGGTTCGGTTGAAGTGAACTCTGGTTCGGTTTGAATGTGAACGCCAAGCGGA
>CAEGAE010024365.1:0-12651 GCA_903067095.1 Girardinus metallicus | reverse complement strand
TAATTTTCTAAACTACAGAAAAGTAACTGTTAGAGAAGCTCAAATGTGAAAAATTGGACTGATGTTGATATGCGATAGTAACACTGCTGTTATGTTAGAATTACCAATGTTTTATTTTATCTTTTTTTTTATCCGATTACCCGATTAATCATAAGAATAATTGATAGATTACTCAATTACTAAAATATTAGTTTACAACAGCCCTAATTTTATTATTTATATATGTAGGTTTTAGCATCTAATTGTGTAACAACTGTCAGTTAACCTTAGTTTCACGTTAAAATGAGTCAAAATATAATCAGCAGCCACACAGGACCGTGATGTTCTTAGCCTGGTATCCTGTTCAATAGAGCTGCACAGTATACTGTTTTACAGTTGTCATATAAACATCAGGCTTTGTAATATTACAATGACAAGGCAATATTTGGCAAGATATTATGAGCCTGAGGCATTCGTGTGCCCTCTTATTGGTAATCCATTTGGCCTGTGGCAGGGATTTAAACCTTTTGTAATTCCTATATATGTTGACCTTACATAGCTGATATGCTGAAGCTCTTGGAGAACAGTGGGAACATTGTCTAGTTGTAACCATAAGTCATACATTATGCTAAATAATTTCCAGATTTTTTTTAAGTCCAACTGTGCAAGAACGATGCCATTAATGTTTAATAAGAACATTAGTTTTGATCTGATTAGCAATTTCAATGTTAATGCAAATGTTTTACCCTGGGAACTCTCTAAGTTTCATGTTTGACATATTTTTAAGACTCCACCTGTGTCTGCGTTTGGTTTTATCTAAAGCAAAGCATAACTAAATGGGATTGTTACTTAGTGACTTGCATGCTGAAAGATGATCTGTCATATCTAACAATGTAATAACTTTTCCCATATAGGATCAAATATTTACAAATGTCTTCAAAATTAATCCCATTTTTCTTTTTCTTTTTTAATTGATGAGCTAAGACAACTAAATACTGTCCCCCATGTTTATTACTGTAAATGTGTTAACACCTCCCAAAAGTTGTCTGTATTCTCTTGCATTAAGTGTCATTTTTCTGCCCCAGTGAGCTGATACTGTATTGAGTGAATGAGTGAGTGACCAAACTCTCCCTGTCTCTAGCCTGCCCGGCAGCGTGTTGCGTGAACGTGATACAATGAGAAAATTGTTCAGCTGCAAAAAAAGCCTAGTTTGTCTGTGTGTAAATCGCTGCTGATCTGCGTGAGGTCACAGAGACGGAGGGAGAAAGTGAAGAGAACAGGGGCAGAAATCTGGTTTTCAGGAATGTTTATGCTCAGAGATTCTTCCTCGCAGATCTCCTTAACTTGTTTGAAAGCTGTGTTAATGTTACACTAACATCAGAAGTTTAAATATCCTGCTGAAGATGTGCTTTGTGACTCAATTCTTTCATAACTCGTTCTGCTTTGGGACAGTTGTTTTTCCCTGTAATTCTCATCTTTCTTCTTTCCCTTCCCTACCAGCCCCAGAGCAGCCGAGCTGTAAGGCCCTGTACGACTTCGAGCCAGAGAATGAGGGAGAGCTGGGCTTCCACGAAGGCGACATCATCATCCTGACCAACCAAATCGATGAAAACTGGTATGAGGGCATGCTAAACGGCCAGTCGGGATTCTTCCCTCTCAACTACGTGGAGGTCCTCGTTCCATTGCCACACTAAAACAACGACAGCGCTAAGAGAAGTTGAGATGTGTAAACAGTGTGGTGAAGAAGACAAGTGAAGACATGAGACAGTCTACAAGGGTTTCATTTTCACTTTGAGCTTCATCGCCATCACCAGGACTGAGCACTTTTTGTAAACACAAGATCTGGATGTGATATCAAAGCAGAACAACAACCTTTTCCTCAGAAAAGTAAAAAGCAGCCAGACTAGGACTGAGACAAAACATTTTTATCGTGCATCTGACAGTAAACAAGAATTTCCTGGGGACTAACTGTTGACAAATAGATGAGCAATACATTTTTCATCGCAAATAGGTGACAGAAATGATTTTAAGTTCCCTTATCACCATAAGTGGATTCACAGATCCTTGTTGATGTTTTTGTGTAACTGCAGTCTCTGTGACACAGGTAGGTGATCAACCTAACAATAGAGTAGCTCAAACCTCACAGTGACTCTCATGAGAACTTCACTGAATAGTATCATTGCAAAACAGAAAATATTTGATTCCATCAGAGTACTGCAGTTCAAGCCTTGACGCCACCTTCTGGCCTGACAGAGAATTACTTTCACCTCCACTAAATTGATATTACCCATGAATAGATATTGTTGCAGTAGCTGTGTTACAAAAAGAAGCTTATTGGCAAATAATCACATTTGGACTGTTTTAAAAATTTTAGCTTAACTTAATTTTTTTTTTTATTTGTTCATTTCAAGTGGCTGTTCAGCAGCCAATATATTTAACAGTAGTTACCTTTACTTTCAGTGTTTCCGTTGCGATGCCTTCACCGTTTTCAGGAATCTGACTGGTTAACGTCGCATGCGAGGAAATGTAACTGCACCTTGGGCTTCAGATGAGATTAACATGTTACAGACATTCTCTATCATTATACACAGACCCAAAGGTAAATGCAAAGGTTGCACCTTTTGTCAGTTTGTTTAAATAAGGAGGCAGAGCCAAAAGTCTGTAAAAATGCAATAGAAACATTAAATGATTGTTCCGCCAATAATCCTATAACAGAGGCATGTATTTGTTTTTGACCTTCTTATCGAAGCATGTTCAACTTTTCTTTTTTTTTTCCTTTTTAAGGCCTTTTTGAGCCCTGTACTTGGCACCACGTAACATAATGCAGTGCCTGAATAGATGACGCTGCTGGCAGCGAGCTAGTCTTTTATATTCACCACTGACTGTCCTGCTTTTGCTGTCTGTCCTGATATCTCAGAGAATGTGAATCCGATCATAGTCTGAACCTGTTATTCAGTACGTTGGACATGATAGATGTGTTATTGTCTCTGACTGACTATTCAAACAGGGCTGGCTTCTTGTTCTGAACCGTCTAGATCCGCCGGTGGAGTCTTACCCAACATTCACAGCTCGGTGTGTGAAAATGTTCACACACATATTTAAAAAGGGAAAACATCGAGGGAATTGGCATGATTTTAAACCGTTGTCTGTTTGGATGAATTTAAGCCACAAATGGTTGCCAAATGACTTATCTTTAATTGTAAAGGTCGTCTGTGGAGTTCTAATTCTGAATGTCAGTTTTGTGCTTTTTAATCATTTTCAGTGTTTTGTGTCTTATTTCGTCCTTTTCATCTCTATTCAGCTGCCTGACTCTTCCGTCTCTGTGTGTGGTCCTCATCCAATACGTTTACATGTTTGACCATGCTGCGTCTCAATGTTGGTATGTAGTTCAAGGCTAACGGACATGAAAGATGCTGTAAAGATAACATTATTAGTCTAGAGTCCAACATGCATGTGATAGTGCCTTCGGAGAGCAAAAGGGGAACTAAGAGCAATCAAATCTTACTCGTTTACTCAGAAATTGTAATGAGTTGTATTGCTTTTGTTTCTACCCATTGGCACTTTTATGTGTGCACGTTTCTGCACACTGATGACACTACAGGCAATTTCCTGGACATGTTCAGACTGATCAAATATTTCATCAGTAGATCCATGGAAACTGTTTTCTATCTTTTTAATATATTCAAATATTTTTCTTTTTTAAGTCACGCTTAATTTCTTAAAGGGCTATGTAATTGTTTAACCAGTCTTACATTCTCCCTAAACTGCAATAAATGAATTTCTATAGTGTTATTTTTTATATAAGAGAACTTAAAACATTTCAAATAATCATTGCATGTAGACCTATATTACACCTTGTATGTACCCTCGATTTAATTTACTTTTTGTTACGCATACAGATTTTACCTGCAATATTTTTTTTTTTTATCACCACAATATTTGTATGTGCTTCCTTCTTATTTCCTGTTTACCAACTTCTTACAGAAAATAAAAGACAAAAAAAGTAACTGTTGAATTTTTATATGTTTGAATCAAGTCAAGAGGAAAATATCAAGTACTTCATTTTGGATTCAGACATTAATAGTGGTTTGCATAAGTATTCAGATTCCTTAAACAGAATTATCTTGACATGCTCCAACTACAAATATTAATCTTTTTTCAGATTTTATTTTAGTGAGCAATAAAACATGCTTTGGGATTTTTGTGTTCAAAATTTTCAAGTAAAACAAAAAAGCATGGCATACACTAGTATATTTTTTTGCAATTACAGGTGCAAGCTATTTGGGGTATTTTGCTGCCTGATTTACAAATGTAGAGACATTTTTGTCCATTCTTTACAAAATAACCCAATCTGCAAACCTTTTTCCATGCTACAGTCTGCACCTACTGAATTTAGGCGTAGACTGTGGTTCATGAGCATACTTTGATCTAAAACATTTCTTTGTAGCCCTATCTGTTTAAAGTTGCCCTGTTTGTAGTTAACAGCAATGACCAACCTTTTAAACACAGTTCATGTCTTCCAATCCCCACAGCATGATGTTGCCACCATGTTTCAGAGAAGAGTGCCGCCTTCCACATTTACAGCCGGTGTCACTTGACGCCCTACATTTTTTGTGGTAAACTGCAAATGGGATTTGATTATGCCATCAAAGTTTTAGAACCCTGAAGCTCTTCCACATTGCCATGGTTATTTGAGCTTTTTCTCTACGTAACTCTGCCTGCGAGTTTAGATTTGATGTCCATGACTCTGAATGTTTCCAGTTGATCTGTACTCTTTCCACTTTATAACACAATTTTGGTTTGTACTGCTCTGTTCCTTTTTTATTGCCCTGGGTTTTAAGTAGGCCCATCCTAGTATAAAGTCTTTATTACAAATGAAAGACATTTCTGGATTTAGTTTGGAAAAATCAGTGAAAATTATGTATTTTTTTTCCCACTTTGTAATTACGCTCTACTTTAAGTCAGTCAATACCATAAAAATCCTCTTCAAATGCATTGAAGTTTTAGGCTGTGACTGAACGTAATACTTTTCAAGTATGAGAACATTCTTAAGGCATTGTAACAATACATATACAAAATGAACAAACAAAACAGTAACTCATGTTTAATTCCAGTGTGTATATTTGAATCCTTAGTGGGTCACCAATCAGCAGGCTTAAGGCATAGCTCTGTCCGCATACATGTAAACCACATAGTCAACAGTTAGTAATAAATACAGTACAGTTCAAGAGGAAGCAAATATCTCTTAGCAAAGAGTGCTCATGTTCCACACAACCTGATGAGAAGACGTTCACGATACAGTGCACCTAACACACAAACACATCTGCTTTATTGAACTAGAGGATGCAATCGCACCACAACCCTTAAATGTGAGTTTAGGAGTACAAAAGGTATCTACTGCAGAGTAGTGTTTAGATCAGACACCGATACCATTGCATACAGTGTTGGTGTATGTTTCACACTACAGTTCACTGCGTACCCACAACTACTATCCCCATTGAGTCTACAAAGGCAATTACAAGACATTTAACAGTGCTAATCATCCATGTCTTAATATCTGAGCATAAGTTCAGAAAAAGTCACAGGTCAGTACATAGGTCCATTTTTGACAAGCCGGAGGTCTTCTACTGTCCATAGTGTCCAATTAAATATATATATATATTTTTTTATTGGATCGTGTTTGGTTAAATTTTCATTTCTATCATATAAAATGCAGCTCAACCACAAACAGCAGCTACGTTCCCATATCTAGCACCCGTCCAGTTCTGGAAGTGTGTTTAATGCTATATAAAAATTGTCACTCAAGCATGAGATCATCCAAGGCATCCATCTTTGTATTTTTCAAGCAGAATTTAACTTCAAATCGGTCAAGTCAGTGACGGCGTTTGAAATGCAGCCACTCTAGACGGAGGGCAATCACGTCACACGTGCAGATCAGACCTCAGTGTGTGGTGCTCAGCTGACTATAGACATGCTCTAAGATCTGTGAGTAGGCCTGGTCTTTAGGGGCGTGGCAACTCAGAGAGCCCTGCAGAAACAGACTCAATATCAAACATATGCTTTGATAAAGAGTTACTGGTAATTGTTTGATTTCTATATGCATTACCTTAATCTTGTCCAGCATGGTTGTCTCAGGACACCAGTACTGGTTGAACTGGACCAGATCGGGCGCTGTCCTGTAGTAATCAACCAGAAGCATCTGTGGAAAGATTTTTTTTTTTTTTTTAATCACGAATCCCCTTTACTGTGACATGCTGCACTTAAAATTTAATCATACGGTTTTGGCTTTAAATGTATGGGTCGGCATCTACAGTACCATCTCATTGAGAACGTCGCTGGTGAGAAAGTTGTCCTGTACGTAAGTGACTTCCACAGCGACAGGGATGCCATAGTCATTAGGCCTTTGCTACAAACAGGAGGGAAAACGATTTTGAAAAACATGAGCAAAAATGTCTTTATCTTTCTGAATGAACATACCAAGACTCACATGGCAAACCACAAAACAAGAAGGTGAGAAGTGAAAGTTAGTTTCCGACCTCAGGTGGCGGTACGACCCAGAACGGCGTTATTGTGGATGCCACGCCTTGGTTTCCGTGGTAATATGGCCCTGAAAAAGGTTAAATTCAACTTAAGATTTTTAAGTTTAACTCAAGTAAAACCAAGAATGTTTATACAGGAATAAACTCACTTTCATTCACTCTTTTGCTGCAAAGTTAATCACAAGTCCATACAGGAAACCAGTTTCACAGCAGCGTTAAAAATAGATATTTGCATATACTGTATGAAAAGAAACATCTTTTTTTTCTCTGCATATCTGACATTAGAGCCGCCTAAACATTTCCTGTTTTAGATCAGCTAGAATGATCAAAATAATTGAATATCATGAGACAATTTTATACTACGCTCCAATTCAGACATTTACATGTATTTCCTGAGTATTTTGCAGAAATGCCTTTTAAACTGTGACTTGGGCACACATTTTTTCAGCTCTGTCCACAAATGACTGAGATTGGGGGTTTATGATAACTCCAAATCATCCACATTTGTCCTTTTGCCACTTTGTAGCTAATTTGGAGAAGTGCTCGGACTCATTTTCAAATTTTAATTTCCATGCTGATGCCATATTTTTGTCCTAGATCAGGGAACAAGCTTGATGGGCTCTGCAGTCACTGTTAAATCAACAACCAGCCATATTCCCGTTGAACTACACCACATCTAAAGTGGTTACTGACCACAGATGATGCCCAGACAGGGCTGGAAGCCATTATTGGAGCCCTGCAGCCTCAGCTGGTGATCCATCTGAGAGTCAATGTCCTGCAGGGACGGCAGGGCGGGACCTCGCGGGTGACTGTGGTACCAGCCCACCAATGACAACCCACGCATGAACAGGTTCTGACAGATCTGAAAACAAAGGCAAGCATCCTTTTTATTAACTTGACAGCACATGGTAAAACAGCTGCCTCTTAATGGACTTTCAAGTTTATAAAAGGAGGAAACTTAACTATTAAAAAAGAACAAATCTGTAAAAATAGCTTTTTTCTCGTCAAAGGTACAGTGTACATTCCTGCTCCAAAAATTTTACTAAGTTTTTGGCATTTTTTGTTCTGTTAATTAGCACAGTTTTTGGCCTAATATCCCACTTTGAGACCAGTCGCTGTGTTAACATTCAGCAATGTGTACTGTGATATGATAAGAGTGCATGTTGAAAAGTAATGTTGCC
The DNA here is from genome assembly GCA_903067095.1 of Girardinus metallicus. Classification (NCBI taxonomy): domain Eukaryota; kingdom Metazoa; phylum Chordata; class Actinopteri; order Cyprinodontiformes; family Poeciliidae; genus Girardinus; species Girardinus metallicus. Next base: position 4,952 of record CAEGAE010024365.1, on the reverse strand, counting down.
GAGTTGCACACAGATGTCTCACCTCCTCTTCAACAGCTGACGCGCTGTCTCTGTCTGCCAGCCTGGTTCGACAGGGGAAAGCCCTTAGGACTGTCAGCACTAAAAAACAGAGACATTGTTTACGGTGATGAACAGAAAGTTTGACCTTCTGCCATGCATTTTTTGGAATATGATCATGCTCACATTGTGTGTTTGTGTCCCATCGCCCTCCAAGGTACCCTACCACCTCACTGGTGGTCAGGTGACAGTGGAAGTCCTGCAAAAATGCAAACAAATATCTGACTCTGCCACTTAGCTACTCATTAATCCATATGCTGCTCAGAAGTATCTGAAAACTGACCATTAGCAGCAGGACATTACTGGAGACGGCTACGTTGAATGGCTGGAATCTGTTGATGGCCGAGAACGCCGACAGTTCCACAAGCGTGTGTGGATCTCTGTGGATGTTGCAAAGTGTGCGTCACATCGCAATCCAACACATGTCACATACACTATATATATATATATATATATTGAAAAATACTATTTTAATGCAGGCAGTACCTGGCTGCATCCCTGGTGCCTAAGCTGCAATATCTGACAGGAATCCTCTCCCTGTCAGCTCGACGTGAAACCATTATGTCTGTAACGAAACGAAGATGTTAACAGCTTTTAGTGGAGATCAGATATGAGAAGAGAAGAGACCATGCACACCAGGTTTGTTGTTCTTGTTCTTCTCATCAGCCTGCACGGCTGCCTTCCCTTCCTCCTCATCCTCGTCATCATCTTCTTCACTCACCATGCTCTGCAATCATTACAAATGCATAACAAAACAGATGAATAAACGAATCACATTATGTGTACATATTACTACTTATGTTCATGTATTACTTTTTCCACAAACCCCCAGCCTCCTAAAACCTGCATTACCATCTAAAAACAGAAATCCCCCAATAAACATGAATAAAAAGCTTTTGAATAAATTAAACTGGTATGTAGGTAGAATGATCTTACACGGAAAAATGTAATCATTCAGTCGGTGAAAAAAATTATATGCTAAGAAAAAGTGCTTAACAAAACCTCTTTGACATAGTAGGAGATTTAAATACATATTTTATTGAAGCTGCAATAGGTTATCAACACAGACATGATTCTTGCTTTTAAGAATTTATTCCCAACTGAATAAATTGACTGAAATTTTTGTTTGTTATTATTATTTTGAAAACTTTGTTCACATTTGTCATGTCACTTCTACAGCAAATTGTTGCATTAGCTGAAACTATCAACTCTAAAACTGTTCAGAAACACTTGGACCCAAACGTGGATTCAGATGTTTGATTTCAATGCTAGAGTTTTAGGGACCCTTTTCTCTCCTTACCATGTCTGCGCTGGGTTGATACTTGTGCAGCCAGGTGGTCTTGTACTGGGCCAGCTTCTGCCCCCGGTAGCGCACGGATGCCCAGCCGCAGCCGGACTTCTTGGCCGGGTTCACCAGACGCTTACAGTGTGTCGCCCAGGCGCTGGGCGAGTTGAAGATCTGACCCGTCTCCACCCATCGGATCTTGCCATCGTTCAGCAGATCCCCTACAAAGTTCTTGCCCTGAGGAAGAGGGAGAGGATGAGATTACATCCATGGCTATATTCTTCACTCTATATGATGATGTGTGTTATTACCAAGTAGTGGATGGCCAACACGCCGTCTCCAGGCTCCACCAGCCCGTCCTTCAGCAGCACTCTCAGGGTAATGCCCCTCCGTGTCAGCAAGGAGCCTCTTCCGGAGCTGGACCGAAACTCTGCCTCCTCGCCTCCACTCAGCTCCTCCTCATCCTCCTCGCCTCCCTCCTCCACCACCTGCGGGGAACCTGGTGGTTCTGATCCTGAGGACACAAGACAGAAGCAGTTCAACCCAGAAAATGTGCTCAGGTCACATGTAAAAACAAAAGCAAGCATCATGGCTTGTTAATGAAGCATGAATACTTTTAAAAAATTATTCATAAGCTGATAGTAGGAAATTCTTACATATCACAATTAAATCACGAGGAATGACCCGTTGTTGTAATGAGTATGACTTCAGTGTAATGGCAGCCTCCATCACTCTGCACTGCCGCATGCTGCTACATAAATAGCGCACTTAAGGCAACCCCAAGAGTCGCTGTTTATCTGCAGATGATCTAAATGGGCATTTTATTAATTACAGCTAAACTGTGCTGGCTTTTATTGTTTCCACTTCCCATTACAGGGCAAGGCTCTGTCCGCAGGAAGAGGCCTGTATGTACGCCGCTTCTGCTCCTCCTCCCCCCCCCTCTTCTGTTGATTTCTCTCAGAATCACAATTAAAAGCCCTCTTTCATTATTCTCACCCATGCCTGTGAAAGCGACGGAGAGCGCCTTTAAATCCAGCTCGGTCCAAAAGCCGCTTTCTCCCCGGACACTTGAAGCTGGAGCTCTCCGGGGGCTGCCTTTCTCTGAGACACTTCGCCTCACTAGCTCCGGCTATTATTCAAAAACATAAAATGAAGGCGTCTGTGGCTCTGCAGTGTAGTTTCCTTGTTGTGTTGCTTTAATGTCAGTTCCCCTCCCCTTTCTTTCTCCCTCTCCCCGTCCTTGTCACTCTCCCTGGTTCTTCTGAACTGAACGGGCCGGTCTGACGTGCTGCCGAGCCATTATTTACCTCTCCGTTATCGTTGCTAAAAACTAAGCAGCAACTTATATGGTGGTGATGAATAACTATTTTAAAGTGCAATAAGAACAAAACCGACAGATTTAGTAGTAAATCTGCGTTTCCTGCGGAAAAGTCGAGAGATTCGCGCACGTGAAGCGGCAGCTATTTGTATTTTTCCCGACAAGAAAAGTGCGTCTAAGCCGCTCTAAGGCGTCTCGGTGCTCACAAGTACAAAGCAGTGTGTCTACATTATGATTTCTGCGTGGTTAAATTACAAGCCTCACCCGTGTTACAACGTTACACGGTGCTTTCCTTCGTCAGCACTGAAATGTGTCTTTCTTTATCTCTGAAAAAGAAGCACATTTACCGGGAAGCAGCCTGCGGAGGGCAGCAAACCTCCAGCGCAGAGTCTTCCCCGGCTCCACTTCCTATTATACCCCCATCTACTGGTAGCACAGGCTGAAGTCGGCCATGGCTGTTACAGTGCCTTGAAATGGTCTTCGTCCCTTTGAAGCCTTTGAACGTTTGTCACATTTTGACAAAATGCTAACTGAAAATAACATTGTCACATACCTGTACACCCAAACAGACCAGAGGTGGAGTTGCTAGAGTGTGCTCAAAATGGTGGGTTATTCATGGTTTATTTAGTAAATATGCACATAAGCAATAGAAAACTTGTTTAACTGCAAACTTATTTTGGTGAAGTGCTTGTTTCTCATCCATTGCCTTGCTGCCCTACATCAAAGAGGAGCAACTCACACTTTCTCTTGTGTAATCTTTTTCACGGACAAGTACCTTTCCCTGCCAGATCACAGTTTGTATACTGTTTATATATAACTAGCTGGCTCCCATTTGTTTTACACACATATTAATTTTACACATTCAAAGATTTGTAAAGCTGTTAGAGATGCGACTAAAAAGACTTGTTGCTGTAATTGAAATAAAAAAATTTGAATCAGGAGGGTTGAGTATAAATGGAAGCCGTGCTTTCTAAAATAATAATAAAAACAACAAAATGAAATGTATCCACTGTACAATACAACACTCCTTTGTGTTGGTCTATCAAAACAATCCAAATAAAATACATTGAAATTTGTGACTTCAAAATAGAAAATCATGGGAAAATGTTCAAGGGGTAAAATATTCTTGCAAGGAACAATATGTAGATTAGATTATTTATAAAATTCAAACATGTCTCAGAAAATATCTTTTTCATCTGGTAAGAGTCACAGTATAATGCTTTCTGAAATAATTGAACATCTGCATATTTGGTTCTCTGCAATGTATGGAAGGCTGCAGGCAGAAGATAAAGATCGTTCTGAAGAGTTTCTCCATCTTGGAGTGACCCAAGAGCTTGTGCATGTGATGAGCAGCAGAAAACACACAGATTCTCAAATAAAATTGGAGGTAAGCCTATATAGCTTCAAAACACTAAGGAGTTGATTTAAAATGAGTTACCTGAAGCCATGACTATTCTTAATCATGGCTGCATGACTATGCATGACTATACTTATGAAGCTAGTCCTAAGTTGCTTTATTTTATTTTATTGTGAAGTGTTGGTATTATTTATTATAATACCAACAACTACTCTAACTTTTTGTTGTCCCATTTGATTCAAAACTATACAAAACCAAATATTCACTGGCATTAAAGGACAGCTTTCTACTGGTACATTTTGAGATTAACAAAATGTAATTTTGTTAATTACATTTACAAATCTGAATATTTTTCCAGTTTATTAATTAAATCAGTGTTTTGTTTTTTAAAAAGTTACGTAAAGTTGTGCTTTTCCTCCAATCCAACATTAATTGACACTACAAAGTTTCATTTAGTGTAAAAAGACCTTAAATAACAGCACATCAAAAGCAATGATAAGATATAGTGTTTTTCGCAAATTCTCCATTTATTTAGACCAGCCCATCGGATATGACGTCACCACATGAAAGTCGTCTCCTTATAGCTGATTGGTCAAGCGCAGTGATACTCTGTGAAGGTGGCGGGAGCTACAGTGCATTCATGAAGTGAAAACATTGCTCCTTTCTTTTGGATAGTGTTTAGCTCCTGTATGCGGTGTTTTATAATGAGCAGGTTACGTTCAGCAGGAGTTAAAGGCAAAAAAGGCCGAATGGAGGCGGTGGAAACAACTATCCAAACCCGGAAGAAGTCCAAAACACCAATGAAAGAAGGTACCGCGATGATTTGATTATAATAGTAGCAAGTTCATCCAACCATTGTATTTTTGTTTAGTTGTTTTTTGTTTGTTTGTTTCATGGTTCCATATCAAGATATGGAACGATCTTGATAATTGTCA